>BQNB010031315.1:21755-54086 GCA_026074375.1 Tanacetum coccineum
AACCGAATGATGTTTTTGGTTTTGAGGATATGTCGTGTGTTTTTAAGCTTATGGGATGAGGGGTATATATAACCCTTTATCCCTAGCCATATCCAACTAGGAGACAAGTCCTAGTCCCGTTACAACTCGTTTCTTTTGTTTTCCAAATAGACGAAACCAACCCCTTTAATTCTCATAGAATTCGGCCAGCATCTAGTGTGCCCTTGTGGTTCCGGTTTGTCTATTTCTAGTCCTTATTTTATTTTTAACGTGAAGTATAAAACGTGTTCTCCGTGTATTAACGTGTGTGCCCCCAATAGGCTCACTTATATTCGTAACGTATTTGTGTTCTTCGACTGCCATAATCCAACATGTTATAAGTTTTTTTTGTACTTACGCCATGCTTAATAAACTTTATAACTTCAAATCTAATCTTTTTGAGCCAGGACATGTGGCAAAACTAGTTTCACGTTGCTCGCTTGGAGTCATGGTCTCGTCAAAATACTGCCGCAAGATTAGCGTAATTCGTAAATCATGTTGATGTCTTTCACAGAGAATGGCGCTCTCAAACACCATTTCATACGTTAAAAATAATCGCACATATTTGGTTGCCTAGTATTTTTAAATTATCATATCGATTATCTCATAAAATTTAGTGATATCGACTATGAAAGAAGTGGCTTGAACTACATGCAGTCAACAAAGATGATTCAATTCGCATCATTAAAATTAATTCGTTACAATTAGTTCTTCTTTTCTTTCTATAACCTTGGTTAAGTGCACGTACCTTTCAATGAAGTGAGACGGAAAACTGAAAGATTTGGATCGGTGTTTAATGTTCAAGGTGCTGATATGTTCAACACGTTTATTGCAAATGCGGGCCTTGAGGAGACCCCGCTAGGAGGTAGTTCGTTTACATGGTGCCACAAATCCGCTACTAAGATGAGTAAACTTGACAGGTTTCTTATTTCTGAAAATTTATTTAATTAAATCCGGATATATTGTGCTACTTCTTTTGGATAGATTCTTATCGGATCATTCGGCCGTTTCTTCTTGTGGAATCAATCTTGATAGGCCCAATCCGATTAGGTATTTCAACCATGGACGGAATTGGATGGTTTTAATTAAGTTTGTCATTGACGTGGAAGTTGTCCTGTTGAAACTAATGCTATGAGGAACGTGATGCTAAAGTATTAAATTTCTTAAAGGTAAAATTCGTTGAAGTGGCTTAAAATCTTAAAAAGCAATAATGGAGGTTTCTGGTATTCTTATAAAAGAATTAACAGAATAGATGCTGAAATTGATAAGGGCATAGCTTTCTGATTTCATTATTAATAGAGAATGGAGGTTATTAAACTCCATTAATACTTGATAAAATGCATTATTGGATTTGGCTCAAAAGGCTAAGGTTTAAATGGGCGATTGAGGGGGATGAGAACTTCGATACTTTCATGGTGTTCTTGAAATAAAAAAGAAGTTCCAATCTAACTTTCGAGGTATTATGGTTGCTGGTAAGTGGGCAAGATTAAGTCCGAAAAGTTGGTTAAAATCTGAATTTTTTCTTTTCATTTTCGGAAAAGATTTGAAAAACCTTCTTGCTAATCGAATTCTTATGTACATGAATTTCTCTAAGGATATTTCTATCGATCAGCAAACTGAATTAGAGGGTGCGTGCGGTATTAAAGAGGAAGTAAAGAAGGCGGGTGACTGTGGGATGGTGGTTCGGAACAAATCATCCTTGGACCGGATGGATTTTCGTTTGGGCTTTTATAGAAAATTTTGGCATGTATTGAAATGATGTGTTTACGGCGGTTAATTATTTTCTTTTACCTTCCGGTGAATGCCCAAGGGAATGTATGCGTGTTTCATAAGCACTAATCCCGAAACGTTCATGACGCTAATTTTGGTTTAAAGACTTTAGGACAATTAGTCTTATTGGAAGCATTACAAATCATTGACTAAGATTCTTGGCCAATCGTCTTGTCGGAAATTGTGGGGATATTGTTAATGAAGTTCAATATCTTTTATTTCAGATAGACAAATTCATAGATGGGCCATTATTCTTAATGAGGTCATTCAATGGTTGTAAGTCCAAGAAAAAGCAATCCTTAATCTTCAAGGTTGATTCGAAAAGGCTTTATGATTTCGGTTCGTTGGATTTTCTTGGATGTTTGTTCTAAAAAGTTTGGTTTTGGCATAAGTGGTGCGATGGAACCAAAAGTGTTTAAGATATTGAGGTGTTCCATCATATAAACGGGAGTCCCACTACGGAGAATTTTCAAAATTCTTCACAGGGCTTAAGAAGGTGACCCTTTTCTCAATCTTTTTTATTATAATTTTGGATAGCTACATTTATCATTTCAAGTGTTGTGGACGTACGGGTTTTTTCAATGAATTCATTTCAGTCTTTGGTGAATCTTTTATTTGTTCTATGCGGACGTGCGATGTTTGTGGGTCAATGGAGTTGTGATGATAATATTAATTACTCTTGTTTCATGTTTTGGAATGCTTCTTTCGACGCTTCGGGATTACGTTTCATTATGTCTAAAAGCAAGATTATGGGGGTAATGTTGGTGATGATAAGATCAGAGTAGCTGCTTCAAAACTCGGTTGTCTAATTCTTAATACGCCGTTTACTTACTTAGGTACAAAAGTGGGAGGCAACATGTCCCGTGTACAAGCTTGGACGGAAATTATTGATAAGGTGAAATCTCGCTTATCCAATTGGAAATTAAAGTCCCTTTCAATTGGAGGTAGGCTTACTTTACTTAAATCGGTCTTAGGTTCGATACCGATATTTCACATGTCTATCTTTAAAGTCCCTTTAACGGTGCTTCGTTCGCTTGAATCTATCCGATGCCAGTTTTTTAATGGACATGAGCTCAAAAGTAACAAATCTTCTTGGGTTAAATGGAATAGTGTGTTGGCGGCCAAAGAAAAAGGTGGTCTTGGAGTTTCAAGCCTTTTTGCTCTTAACAGAGCCTTATTGATGAAATGGTTCTGGAGATTTTATTCCCATAATGATTCTTTATGGTCTAGAGTAATTAAGGCTATTTACGGAGTTGATGGTGAGGTAAATAAAGTCTCTAAATATGCTAGCAGGTCCTGCTGGAGAGATATTATTAATGAAGTCAGGAAGTTGAAAGATCAAGGTATTAACATGCGTGATTTTATGTATATTAAAGTGGGCAATGGCGAAACTACGAAATTCTGGGACGATATTTGGATTGGCAGCAAGCCTTTGAAGCTCTTATTTCCCCGTATTTATGCTCTTGATAATATTAAAGATGCGTCAATCTGTATGAAGCTTAATGAGCCCAGCCTTGATAATAACTTCCGTCGCAGCATTAGAGGAGGAATCGAGCAGTCTCAGTTCAAGAAGCTTACGGACTTGCTCATTCCGATCGTGCTTAATCCGTGTCCTGATAGATGGTTCTGGTCTTTAGAGGGATCGGGGGAGTTTTCTGTCGCTTCTATTCGGAGATTTATTGATGATCAACGTCTCTTGACGGTGGATTCTAAAACTCTTTGGATTAAAAGTGTCCCGATTAAGGTGAATATTCTAGCTTGGAAAATCAAATTGGAAGCGCTTCCTACGAGATTCAATATTTCGCGTAGAGGTATTGAGATCGATTCTATCCTTTGTCCCATTTGTGATAGGGGGGTTGAATCTACGAGACATATATTTTTTAGTTGTTGTTTAGTTAGACAAATTGCGCGCAAAATTTGTTCTTGGTGGGATATCGAATATTCGGACGTTAACTCCTTCATTGAATGGATCAACTGGATGGCCTCTTTACGTCTTCAGTCTAAAGTTAAGATGATGATCCAAGGTGTCTTTTTTGTGGTTTGGTGGCTTGTGTGGTCTTATCGAAACAAACTTCTATTCGAGGAGAAGAAACCTTCAAAGACGATTATTTTTGATGATGTTGTTTCCATATCTTTTTATTGGTGTAAGTCTAGATGTAAAGCATCGTTCAGTTGGGATGATTGGCTTAAAAACCCTTCTTTGATTTCTCTGTAATTCTAGCTCCTTGCTAGTTTCTTAATAAAATCCGTTGTTAAAAAAAAAATCAACCCGTTGTTATATGTTTTGTGAAATTGATCAAGCACTTTTTGTCATACACATTTGTTGTTAATTATAAAAACAAATATAATATGTTATAAAAATAAATTAAAACAACCAAAGCATATACGTAAATCTACATAGCATACGAACTTCTTTTTTCACGATTTATTTGCACTCTGACTCAGATATCATACTGGCTACAATACAATGTTGCATTTTATGCATCCAATATTTGTCATGCCAAAGTTGCGGCCCGTCGGACAACCTAACCATCAGTTTTAAATACAAATTTATGGAAAAAATCATGATTACACTAAACAATTAAGCGTTAAGAATTCCAAATAATGTTTGGGCCATTTACATGTATACCCAAAAAAACTTTAATATTTACATATTTCTCCAAACATGCTTCAATTTCATTGTACATTATGCATTGAAGACTTGTGTTTTGGAGAAATATGTAATATATGAAGTTTCATTGGGTATATATGAAATTCCCCTACAACACATTTGTGTGCTTGCTCAGTAATTGCGGTCGGATAGTTTGTGTGCTTCCCTCTGATATTGTATTTGTTGCAATTTATGCCATCCTTTTTTGTCATGCCAAAGGAGGCTCGGATCTGTATGAATGTATCATAACAAAAAGGAAATACTCGTCGTGGCTGCATTAGTATAAATGCCCCATCTGTAACACCCCCAAAATAGGTCGCAGCAGAATAATGATCCAGGAGCGTTACTCCATGAATGTATTGCACAAGATATAAGAGAACGACCTCTAAATGAGTCGTTTGAAACGTAATCTTGTTGATTTAATAAAAATTGAACTTGTTATAACATTTGTCCCAAAGTTGCATCAATATGTAAGCCTGAAATATACAACGAGATTTGATAGTTTGAATGTAAGAAGAAATCCATGAATGTAATCTTGTAAAATTTGGACTCTAATGCACATTAATTTGCTTCAAGCATCTTATTTACCTGAGAAATACATGCTTAAAAGTGTCAACATAAAGTTGGTGAGTTCATAGATTTATGTAAATGTAAAGAGTAAATTACACCGTTCGTCCCTGTGGTTTGGTCGAAGTTACTAGTCTCGTCCCTCGACTTTTTTTGCATGGTTCATCCTTATAATGTAGTTTTGTAACATGATTCGTCCTTATCTCTAACACTCGTTAACTTGTTTCGTTAAGTCTCGTCATGTGTTGTAACATTTCCACATTTCAGGAAATCCTATTATATTTCCTCTACTTCAATTACTATCATAATTCATTTTTTTAGCTTATTTCGTGTAGCTATTCATTTAAACCGCGGTAGTTAAATCGCGTAGACAAGAAAATTCAACGTTTAGCTAGAAACGTCAACTAAACTCATTAGGACCTTACACGATCCCCTCATATTCGTTATTTAATTTATTTCACGACAAGAAAAAGTTACATGATCACATCCATTTAATTTTATCAAGGTAAAAACCCATTCAAAACAAACTACACCAAAATTATAACTTCTATAAATTAGGAAACTAGATAAAACTTAAAATAAAAACCCATGTGCTCCTACAAACTAGCATAAGTGTCGACACTCCTTTCTCCTATAAACACATCTACACACGTTTAATTTTTTCAGATATACACAAATATTCCAAGTCTCTTTTATCTCCTTAAACCACCAGGTAAAAGCCCATGTCCTTTCTCTTTATAAATCCTCACACCCATGTGCAATATAGCTGTTCTTTTCTTTCTTGTTCTGCTTCCCATGCCTCCAACAGTAAACCACTTTTATTCACTATACATTGACTATGTATCACCCCTAAAAATACCTTGCCTTATATGGATTAACACAAGAATGTGAACCATAAATGAATTTCTAAGCATGCAAAACATTCGAGTATATATATGGCCTCTTGCAAACCCAGAAGGAACAACAACATCATCAGTATCATACTTCACCATCTCACTTGGTTTGTTTTTCTTGTCATTCTGGTTCGACTCACACACACTCATACGCAAGCAAACCCACACCATTATACATCCTTCATCATATACCAAAACCTTAAAAACCCTAAACCCAATTCGTCACTTTTGGGTTTTCTTTTTGGTCGAAGTTCCAGCAAGCAAGAGGTGTTCTACGGGTTGTTACAAGTACATGAGTGGAGAACAAAGCGTTGTGGGACGTTTAGTTTAACAGTTGGGGTCACGAATTGGTTTGTAGCAAAATTAGGGTTTCGTTAGTTTTTATTCTTCACACAGCCGAATATTTGTGAGTCTTACGTTCATAATATTTGCCATTCATTATTATGCAATCATGTCATATGGATTTATTGTGCTTGAGAAATTTACTTTCTTAAAACTAATATGAACACGACCCCCATCGTCATGATTATCATTTGCAAACATACACTTTTGTATCTTTCCTGTAGTACAAACAAAGAACTTAAATTTGTTAACTACTAATTTGGTAGAACTCTTAACCACATGTTGTTACTAAGCTGTGTACTAGACCTCTTTGTAACGAAATATAGATACTTAATCATAGTTAGCCGAATTGCAAGTTTAAAAGCAAAACACTTTTTTTTGTAAACCTTCTGATGTATACGGGTTCATTGAGAAACCCGTATACAAACTTGACCAATGGAACTTCTGAGCTTATCATTCGTTAACGTAGTATAGGAGTAGTGAAAATTTGAGCTTCTAACACTTTTTAACGAAGCGGGAAATAGACTTACAAATCAGTTATTTTATGTGCATAAAAATTACCCTGTTGGGTCAAATTTAGGCATTGTTTTGACCCACTTAAACTTAGACATAAAGTCAACAAATAGGGGTGTTTTATAGTTGACATAGTAGGCTTTATTTAGCAACTTGAATCATTGTAAACGGTTAAGAATCGAGCCCGCAAACTGAGTCTCAAGTTAGTGATGTTGTCGCGTGTTCACAGTTAATGCTGTTGGAAGGTCGCGACACCACCACATTCACACCTGTTTTTAACCCGCTTAATCACCTCGAAACGTAAAACTTAATTAATGAAAGTTTTTGTAGACCTGGCATAGTTTATAAATGTGCTTTTAGTTTGTCGTAAGGTTAAGTAACGGACTCACAAATAGGACTAAAAGTTAGTATTGTTGTTGCGTGTTCCAACAGTTGAAACTGTGGCAGAAAGGGTCGTGCACCCCTTACTTTAGCCTTGTTTTTAATTACTATAACGACTTCAAATTGCAAAACTTATAAAAGATGAATTGTTGTATTTCTGGCCTAGTTTTCAAAAGTATTTTTGGTTTGTCATAATACTGAGTAACGAGATTATAATGCGCGAACAAAGTTAGCCAAAAGTCACTTGAAAAACACTTGACTAAAAATAAGTTTTCTGTCTTGTAACCCAGTCGCGACACCCCTCCCTTGCCCACGTTTTTAACATATCCAACGACACTTTTAGACAAAACTTAAATAATAAAAGTTGTTGACAACCTGGCCTAGTTTTCAAAACCACTTTTGGATTGTAATTTTATTAAGTAACATGCCCAGAATTTGATTGTAAAACTTTGCGTTTGTCCCCCGAATTTCATCAATAAAAGTTAATTTTTAAATTCGTTTTGTTATAATTTCGTCAATTTGTTTGACACGTTTAGAGACCAAACCAAGTG
The DNA here is from genome assembly GCA_026074375.1 of Tanacetum coccineum. Lineage (NCBI taxonomy): Eukaryota > Viridiplantae > Streptophyta > Magnoliopsida > Asterales > Asteraceae > Tanacetum > Tanacetum coccineum. The sequence goes on from BQNB010031315.1 coordinate 29,441, forward strand.
TCGATTGAATTAACTAGTAAAGTACGTACAACCTAGTTTCTAAAATGTCCGATATCGTAACTTTCATGTTTAATGGTAAGAGATTATTACCCGATACATTTGGCCAATTTTCATGAATAGCCACATTTTAAACAAGTAATATTTCTCAAAATCAAGCACAATAGTAAAGACAAAATTGCATACATTGTATACATTACATGATTAGTAATATGCGTATTATTCATTTAGGTAACAGATAGAGTTTTGCATTGTTTTCGCGTGCACCATTTACCTTGCTCGCTCCATATTTATTGCTACCTCATTAAGGTGAGTTTATAGTCCCCATCTTTTATTCCGTAATTATTTATCAAATTTCAAGGATGAGATCATGTTGTTTTATAAAAGGATACAAGTACATTGTAATTCAAATATTACGAATTTGCCTAAGTAGCTATAACCCACTATGCCCATCATCATGAACTGTTAATTACTGGATTGTAAGCGAGAATGTTATAAATAGATCTATTTGGAGTGACGCTCCCGTTCGGGCAAGTAGCACTTGCTAGTATTCCGGTTGAACGGAACGAAGAACGTATACCATTTCGGATCATATAGATGTTACGAGTTGAACATCTACATTGGGCACCCTCATTTAAATTTACTTGATATACATTCATTGTTGAGCTTCAGTGTCATGAGCTTAGTGCATTTCGTAATACATTTTTGTGATATTGTAATTGTTACTCTATTACAGAGAAATCTTGCTATCCACTTCATTTAAATTATAAACCTATAAATTCACCAACATTATTGTTGACGTTTTAATACATGTTTTCTCACGTACTTAAGTACTAGGTGCTAGCTTGATGTGCATTAGAGTCTAAACAATACAAGATTACTTTTCAAACGACACTTAGAGGTCGTTCTCTCATGACTTGTGCAATGGTATTATGAAGTGATGCCCCGAAACATTATTTCCTCTGCGACTCATTTTGGGGGTGTTACATATTGGTATCAGAGCCAAGGTTATAGAGAATTAAGTTGCATATTTTACCTAGACTATAACCGTTTTCAAATATTGCATCATACAAAAGTTTTTCAAAAGACATACATACATTACTAGTTTGCATCTAGTATACATGATTAAATGACATGCACCATTTTAGCATTAGTTGGTTATACTAAGTGCTTACATAGGTTATATACGTGCTTACATGATATATATAGATATACTTACATTTCCTTACGTATATCTTACATTTATATAAGAATTATTTATATAAATACTAGAACATTTCTCAAAACATTATGAATAACACAATGGTCCAAAGAATATTACAAGACATTAACATAGCATCTCACAACATTTCATCTTCGGAGCACGACTTAGAGAACTAAACTAATTTTTTTTACTCCTCTAATTTTGAAGAATCATGCCTGTAACAAGACAATGAGACACTACTATCATGACTCCAAAAACTGTTCAAGCCATGATCGATCAGGCACTACAACGAAACTCTACCAACACTCATGATGACGGAAGTCAAAATTCGGGTAGAGGACTTGGAAGGCCCGTGCAACCTGCACGTGTTTGTTCCTACAAAATTTTCTATTTTTATTCTCGAAGGACAACCCGCTGACAAGTTCAACTGTCATCAAGAAAATTGAGACCCGTACCAATGTGATTCCACCTTAAGATAGCAAATTGACTTAGCACTTTTAGGAGGATTAAGTATATACACACTCTTCATCAACCACTATTCGGAAGGCAACTCGCATGAAATTGCAGGACGTAATTCTTTTAACACGGGGAGACTGTAACATTTCCACATTTCAGGAAATCCTATTATATTTCCTCTACTTCAATTACTCTCATAATTTATTTTTTAGCTTATTTCGCGTAGATATTTATTTAAACCGCGGTAGTTAAATCGCGTAGACAAGAAAATTCAACGTTTAGCTAGGGAACGTCAACTAAACTCATTAGGACCTTACACGATCCCCTTATATTCGTTATTCAATTTATTTCACGACAAGAAAAAGTTACATGATCACATCCTGGTATGTGCTTAATTACACATACCTTTTACCTTTAAAAACAAGCTAAAATAACCAAAAACGGACTTAAAATGCCAAATATACGCTTGTTTTGCTAATTGTATTGTGCAGAGAACGAATAACCAAGAAAAGGACGAAAAAACCAAAAGCCAAAACGACTAAACCGGACAACGGAATGGAAATGACTGTGAAAGACAAAGCCAAAATCGAAGCCGAAAAGTCAATCAAGTCAAAAAGGTCACAGAAATGTCAAATGGTCAATGTCAAAGTCACCCAAGTCAAACCCGAGGTCAATTGTCAAGAAATATAATGTTCAGGGACTGAAATTGTCAATCCTAAACTTACTATACAAAGAAGATAATAGAGGAAAAGAGAGACAAGGGCTTATTTTGCAATTTGCTCAAAGTAACAAGTAGGGGGGCAAAACTGCCAACCCCCTTAACTTGTACACACCAAGGACGAAAACGTGATAGGAGTTATTATAATCTTGGCGGACTTGGTTTTCGCAAGTCCCCAAAAGTTATTACACCACAGGGACGACGGGTGTAATAAAACACATAACCATGGAGGGCCATTTTTGCCAACTCCACAAACCTTCAATCTGTTATACCCATAACCTTTTTTCCCGCGTCTTTTTCCCTCCCAAAAACACTCACGGGTTGTTTAACCCACTTTTACCCTGTGAATCTTTACCACCACCATGGATATTCATCTCCCCCCTCCTCCACTACCTTTCCCAGCAACAAATGTGCCAACTTGGCAATCCCACACCCCCCAAGACCTATTTCGATGGCCGAGATTGATTTTGAAGATTGAAGGGCCAAGATTAAAGGCTTTAAACACTCACAAAACAAACACATCTCTGTTTATGTGTCTACAAACAAGCACAACAGCAAGAGAAAGAAAAAGAAGACCTAGCTTTAGTTTTCGGCTATAAAAAGCCTTGTAAGCCATTGTGGCAAATATTCAAGTTTTAATTAAGTTTTAATTCAGTTTTTAATTAAGTTTTATTGTAGTTTAAAGTATTTTCAAGTTAACCTCTCTTATGCATTTGTAATTTTCAGTTTTAATGAAAATTTAAGCCGTTTTTACTTCATAAGCTCTCAATAAGCTCATTGTGCTTATTCTTGTTAATAAGCCTCAATTCAGTTTAATTACCTGTTTAAAAGTTTTAAATTGTTGTAAGTTGAATGTGGTTATAAAATGCTCATTTGAATTGTGTGATTTTGGATGCTTTTGGAGAAGTAGCTAATATAAGCTTATTGAGCTTATGGCTCAGGTTTAGAGGTAAGGGGCATTAGGAGGTTTTTAGGCCACTCCATCAGAAGAGTGGCTCTGGTTCTGAGACACAAAATCAAGGTTTCAATTCTTAATTTCATTTTAGCTCTACATTTATAGCTTAGACTCTAGCTTATTTGCTTTTATTTCTTTTCAAATGTTTTTGTTTAGGTTTATATTAGCTGTTTAGTTTTCATTAGGTTAATTTATGTAATCTTAGGTTTAATTATAAATTGTCATAATAGTGTAACAAGCTAGCTGAGAAACTAGCTTATTTGTCTTAATAAGCTAGAACTTTTAGTTTTAAAATAGTTTAAATAGGTCAAAATAAGTAGGAGTAGATAAAAGGTTTTTAAAGTTTTAGTTTAAAATCAATTTTAAAGTCATTTTGGTTTGACAGTTTTTAAATAAAGGGGTGTTTGGCACAAGGTTAAAACGGGTCAAAAAGGGTTTTGGCATGGGTTATGGTTACTTGGTCAATTTAAGCACAAGTTTTAAGTCACTTTTAAGCTGTTTTTAAAACATTTTTAGTTGGAAAATTGTTTTCCAAGGTTTTCTAAAACCTCTTTTGAAACTGTGAAGTTTTTAAGAATCCCACAAGTGCTTATTTGATTAAGCACTTGTGGTTTAAGTTTAAGGTTCAAAAGATTGTGTTTAGTGTGTCTAAACAAGGCTGTCAAGAGCCTTTGGTCTTTTGACTTTATAAGTCAAAACCACCAAGCCTTTTTCTGTCACAGTTTGTAAAAAACCAAAAGACCTTTTTCACTTTCAAAAAAATAAGCAAGTAAAATTGAGTTTTAAAAGCTGAAAATTGGTGCACAAGCCCCTTGGCTATAGCACTCAATCTGTTTGAGCTTCTTTTTGTTTTTAGAGCTTATTTGACAGCTTAAAATAAGCTGTCAAATAAGCCTTTTTGCTTTGCCTTAAAGCTCCCCTGGTGCAAAGGGGGAACTTTAGGCTCATCTTTCTCGGCCATTAAGCACACTTAAGCCCAAGTATTTGGCTTATTTTAAGAGCTTTAAAGTTTGTATAAGCCCTCAAAGATTTAAGCCCATGATAAGCTTATTTGGTTGTTATTTTTAAAGCCCAAAATGCTCTAGGCTGTTTTTGAGACTTGGTGTAGAAATGCTTATATTCTGTTCTTGGCTTATTTCAGCTTATTTCATAAGTCAAATTGTGTCCCTTTTAGCTTATTTTGTTAGTTTAATAAGCTGTGTTAAGCTTATTCCCCTTCCATTGTGCTTTATGAGCTTTTTAAGCCCAAATTTACACCATCAGTACTAACCCCCAAAGTTTGTATGTGTATGTGGGTTTAAGCCACATTCTGGCTTATTGAGCTTATTCCATAAGCTCAAATTGTGTCCTGGTAGCTTAACTAGGTTAGCTAGTAAGTTGTCATGCTTATTTTCTTTCCTAGCTTATTTGCCCAAGTAACTTAGTAAAATTTTAGCTTTTAGCATAATTTCATGTTTTGTCACTTAAGCCCTTTAAATGAAACTATCACCATGATGGAGAGTGTGGACCCAAGTGCACCAACTGCAACAAAGTCGGTCATTTGACAAAGGATTGTTGGTATCCCATTAAGGCTAACAACCAAAGAACTAACACTTGCTATGAATATGGGAATCAAGGGCACTACAGGAGTGATTGCCTGGTGTTGAAGAACCAAGGTACTGAAGCCCGAGGAATGGTGTATGCCTTAGGAGGAGGATAAACCGATCAGGACCCTAACAATATTGAAGATAAGATCGAAGCCTAAAGAGAGATTTTTCCCGTCTTAACTAGAAAAACCTAAGTTGGAATTATCATAGACTCTATTTCCTTTAAAATTCTCGTTGTATCTTCTTTTAAATTTCCGTTGTACTGTGTGGATGATTTTAAATTATCTATCAAATTTTGTGTTGTGAAAATTTCGTCAAATTTTACTTTAATTCTCTATTTTCACCCCTTAAAACATTATAACCTTATAAGCATTTTTTTACGTCATCTTATAAAACATTTTGCCATCGCACGATAAACCATTTTACTATCATTGACAAATTATTTCACTATCGTTTAATAAGCTAACATTTCATAAACTACTTTACAATCATTTTACTATCACCTTATAAACTATCTCGTTATTGTTTCACAAAATTATAAACTACATTGCTTTCATCATATAAACTATTATTTTTGCACTATTTTGACGAAAATGAGCGTTTCATCGTTAGTCCTCAATTATACATAGCCTGATCACCTATGTATAATTCAGGAAGGACCATGTCATGCTTAGAGTGGTCACCTTAAAACTTTTGTCAAAATCAATCTTCTACTTATATTCTAGAAGGACAAAATTTTGTGTGCGAATTCATAAAACGTATTTATCACGAGAAACCAAACTAATAATCATATTAACTAAGTAAACTTTTACACCATCTTATTACAAAGTCGACATCATCTTATGCCAAATCTTAAGCCGAAAAGTCGAAGACGCATCGTTAGCTACCCTAGGACAATCCACCGGCAAGTTTAACCACCATCAAGGAATTGAAACCCACACCTCTTCATCAACACTATTCCAGAAGGAAACTCAAACTGAATTGCGGGACGCAATTCTATTAACACGGGGAGACTGTAATAATTCACATTTTGGGTCATTTTACGTCAATAAATATTCGACTATTCATTTTAAGCTTTTACGCGTTTACTTTTAATTTCAACCGTTTAGTTAAATCGCGTAAACTGGAAACTTAGCGTTAGTTTAAAACGACATTCAGTCTTTTAGGACTTCACGCACCCTTACTTGGATCAAGGTTCTTCTATATTCATTTCTATTGCATCACGACAAGAAAGGGCTTCATGATCATATCCGTTAAATCCTATCAAAACAAAAACGCATTCAAAAAAATAAATTGCACCTAATGTTAACTCCTATAAACTAAGGGACTAGATAAACCTTAAACAAAATCCCATATTTTCCTACAAACTAACAAATGTTGACTGATTTCCTCTTCCTAAAAGATATACACGTTTTAATTTTTTTAGGAGATATACACAAAGATATCAAACCCTCTTTACCCTCCTCAACCTATCGGATTAAAGCCCACACCCCTTTTCTTGTATAAACCCTCCAAGCCACGTGATGCATATATCTGTTCTCTTTGTGTATTCTACTTCCCAATGTCTTCAACCTCTCCAAGCTACAAACAGTACTCACCTTTTCATTCCTGTGCAAGATGCCTTCCCCAATTTGCAGTTACATACACATGTGAGTACCTTCTTTGACTAGTAAACTTTCCTCATAATTGTGCATAAATAGGATGGCCTCTCATCCTTGCTTATCACAGGCAACCACACAAACTCTACAAGTTTTAAACCTCACAAAGCATTTTGTTCCAGCAAATACAAACATCACAAACCCACACCCTTGTGCCATTATCAAGTATTATATACAAAAAAAAACTCTAAAAACCCTAAATTCGTCACTTGTGGGTTTTCTTTTTGGTCGAAGTTCAAGAAAGCTAGAGGTGTTCTACGGGTTGTTACAAGTACATGAGTGGAGAACAAAGCGTTGTGGGACGTTTAGTTTAACAGTTGGGGTCACGAATTGGGTTGTAGCAAAATTAGGGTTTCGTTAGTTTTTATTCTTCACGCAGCCGAATATTTGTGAGTCTTACGTTCATAATATTTGCCATTCATTATTATGCAATCATGCCATATGGATTTATTGTGCTTGAGAAATTTACTTTCTTAAAACTAATATGAACACGACCCCCATCGTCATGATTATCATTTGCAAACATACACTTTTGTATCTTTCCTGTAGCAGAAACAAAGAAATTAAATTTGTTAACTACTAATTTGGTAGAACTCTTAACCACATGTTGTTACTAAGCCGTGTGCTAGACCTCTTTGTAACGAAATATAGATACTTAGCCGAATTGCAAGTTTAAAAGCAAAACACTTTTTTTAAACCTTCTGATGTATACGGGTTCATTGAGAAACCCGTATACAAACTTGACCAACGGAATTTATGAGCTTACCATTCGTTAACGTAGTATAGGAGTAGCGTTCATGCAAAATTTGAGCTTCTAACACTTTTTAACGAAGCGAGAAATAGACTTACAAATCTATTATTTTATGTGCTAAAAACTGCCTTGTTGGGTCAAATTTAGGCCTTGTTTTGACCCACTTAGACTTAGACATAGAGTCAACAAATAGGGGCGTTTTATAGTTGACATAGTAGGCTATATCTAGCAACTAGAATTCTCGTAAACGGTTAAGAATCGAGCCCGCAAACTGAGTCTCAAGTTAGTGATGTTGTCGCGCGTTCACAGTTAATATTGTTGGAAGGTCGCGACACCACCACATTCACACCCGTTTTTAACCCTCTTAATCACCTCGAAACGTAAAACTTAATTAATGAAAGTTGTAGTAGACATGACATAGTTTATAAATGTGCTTTTAGTTTGTCGTAAGGTTAAGTAACGAACTCGCAAATATGACTCAAAGTTAGTACTGTTGTTGCGTGTTCTAACAGTTTAAACTGTTGGCAGAAGGGGTCGTGCACCCTTACTTTAGCCTCGTTTTTAATCACTATAACGACTTCAAATTGAAAAACTTATAAAAGATGAATTATTGTACTCTTGTCCTAGTTTTCAAAAGTATTTTTGGTTTGTTATAATATTGAGTAATGAGTTTGTAATCCGCGAACAAAGTCAGCCAAAAGTCACTTGAAAAACACAACAAATAATAAGTTTTATGTCTTGTAACCCAGTCGCGACACCCCTCCCTTGGCCACATTTTTAACATATCCAACGATACTTTTAGACAAAACTTAAATAACGAAAGTTGTTGACAACCTGGCCTAGTTTTGGGGATTGTCGTGTTATTTATGCATGGGCGTTAGAAGTTGAAGGTGGTTATGTTTTATCGTGTAAACTGCTATTCACCATTCCACACCCAGCAGATAACCATCTCAAGTTGCTTAAATTCAGTAAGGATAAGGAACCTATAGTGGAAGCCATGATTGTCCAGCAATGGTATCGATCACTACAAGTGTACCATCCAATCATTCAGTACTTTCAAAACATTGGGGTCAAAGCAAACCATAATTCATTTTTTATTAGGCCATACAAAGAGTCACTAATTCTTCATATGGAAACAAATAATAAAATAATATATTAAGCTGTATGTTTAACCTTATTATATCACCTTAAAACCTCACTTGTTTAGTTATCTAATGTTTTCATTTACAACTTTATGTATTATGTTAAATTTTAGTAATGTGCTTAAACTTGTTATTGGAATTTGTAATTTTATTTTAATAAATGAGTTATGTATTGTATTTAAATTTGTTATTGTAACGAGTATAAGTTTTTATGATACATACACATTTTATTCGGCTGAGACTTTTAATACAATAAAAAAAGTCTTAAAAGTTTACACAAAAAAGCTTACAAATTACAATTGCAAATAACAAACTACTCTAAACCAAGATTTCCTATGTCGTTGTAAACTTCGTGACTATTATAGTTTCACAGATAAAGAGCTAAAATAATTATAGTAACATATTTTAAACACATTCATATCACAAAAAACAATTCATAACATAAAGGGTACATTAGATCAGCATAAATCTTCATACGAATTACATTAGAAAAAGCCATAAAAGTTTAAACAAGAAAGCATACGAATTACATTCCAAATGACAAACTACTCCAAATCAAGTTTTCCTATGTCATTGTAAACTTCGTAAAGTAGTGCGGCTGAATTAACTGTGTGTTATTCCGGATGCATATACATTTCCACCGTTGCCTCGAGTACCGTTATCTTATCAAGCAAGTGCTTGCAGTTTGAGCACTTTGCTTTTCTTGAAGATCCCGGAGAATAGCTTTGAGGTGTTGAAGCTCCTGGAGAATAGTGTGGAGGTGTTGAAGCTCTTGGTGAATAAATTGGAGTCGATGAAGATCCTGGAGAATAAATTGGAGCCGTTGAAGCTCCAGGAGAACCAACCAGTATACGGACTCGTTCCTCTTTCCATAAAAAAAATCACATCCGAAAGTGTTTTGCCGAGGCTGTTAAAGAGTAAAGATAATAATTTTTAACAACTAACCACATTATTTGTATATTACACAAAAAAATGTGATTGTTCACCTTTGATCGTGGACATACATAGTATAGTTTACCACGGGTTTTAGGTTTATACGATTCTCGCAGAACTACATCTCTGGATCCACAAGGACACGCAAAGCTTCATATGCCACCATCAACACCATAATAATAGGTTTATACGAATCTCGCAGAACTATATCTCCGAAGTGTATGATTATATTATCAAAGTAGGTAATATATATAGAATTTTATTATATACATTTTGAGTTGACAAGTCAATGACAAATTAGGTCATCACATGTTTCAGACAATTTAATGACAGATTAGACAACTGCATGACATTTTTTGAATCACTTAGTTTTTTACGCGATTTTTGACATGATTTAGACAAGTCAATGACAGATTAGATAATTCCATGACATTTGTTTGATCACTTAGTATTTTACGTGATTTAAGCCATGATTTAGACAATTTAATGACATATTAGAATTCCATGACATTTTTTGAATCACTTAGTTTTTTACGCGATTTCTGACATGATTTAGACAAGTCAATGACAGATTAGACAATTCCATGATATTTATTTGATTACTTAGTATTTTACGTGATTTAAGCCATGATTCAGACAATTCAATGACAGATTAGACAATTCCATGACATTATAGAAACATTGAATTGACAACTCCATGTTCTTTATTTGATCACTTACTATTTTACGCGATTTATGACATGATTTTGACAAAGCAATTTGTTTTTTAAAACATTGAACTTACATTACTTTGACAATTCTTTTACTATATATATATATATATATATATATATATATATATCATGCAAGTGACTCGTAATGAAAACAGTCTTAACTTTTAATTAAATAAAATATGGAGTCAGAGAATAGAAAATTTAAATGTATGATTCATTATAATGGAATGAAGCGAGGTTCCATTATGCATGATGATTTGACATACCCAATGTTACACGATATGCTGATGAAGAAATTCAACTTGGAAGCAAATTATCCATTGAATTTATCTGCTAAGCTGTCGTCATTTGAAGATACTTTTGACATCACAGACGACACTGAGGTACAATTTTTTGTTGAATGTGCTTGTAATTCCAAAGATGAATTAGCACATTTGTATGTTTCTCAACATAAAACAATAGACAATACTACAAGTTTTGTGGAAAACAATACCAAAAACATGTTTTATAATTTTTTTGATCCGACAACTTTCGAAGATGTAGGTCCGTCTAAATTTATCAACAGTGGCCTGTCTTTGAATTTTGGGCCTAGTGATTTTCACAAACATGAATCAAGTCAAAAAAATGAGTCCCAAATAGAAAAACCTGAATGCTCTTTTGCGTTCAGAGATTACAACGAATACAAAAATGAACAAAATGCTGTTAATGATGTTGTAGATGAAAACCCAGAACCCAATTACCATAAATGGGAGAAGTTCATGTCATTTGAGCCTGACATTCCTGAAACACCACTTTACAAGTCCAAACCTATTATTTCAAAGCATTATAAAAAAGAAACAGACGTAAAGGTTGGTAATATTTTTGACAACAAAGAAGCGTTAGATTTAGCAATTAGATTGAAAGCTGTAGAAGATGGTTACCAATTTTTAACAGATAGGTCATCCCCAGAAAGATATTCAGTGAAATGCTTTCATTTTAATGAATGTGACTGGAAGATGCGTGCTACACGTTGGGGGAGTACTGATAAGTTTACCATTAACTTTCTTAATGATGAGCACACATGCCCAAAAACTCAAACATATCCTAACCATCAGAATGCAAACAAAAAGTTAATTGCTCACCTACTCACTCTAAAGTTACAAGATAATAAGCGTGTTTTAAAAGGGAAAGATACACAACATGATATTTTGTCGGAGTATAAATTAAATATATCTTATCATCAAGCATGGAGAGGGAAAGATTATGCTATAAAATAGATAAGGGGTTCACCGTTTGAGGCTTTTGAAATGCTCTTGTATTATTGTTATAACTTAGAACGAAAAAACGAAGGGACGGTCACACGTATAAAAACAAACGACCAAGGAGTATTCGAGATGTTATTCATTGCCATTGGTGCGTCGGTAAGTCACGATCATCTTGTTTAAAAAAATAAATAAATATAGGCTACCATGCTATGTTTATAACTTTTTTTGCAGCTCTGTACGTTTGTGAATTATTTACGGCCGTTGCTTATAATAGATGCGGCACACTTAAAAGGTCAATACAAGGGAACAAATCTGGTGGTTGTGGGCATGGATGGAAACAACCAGATTGTTCCAATTGCTTTTGGTATATGAAAGGGGGAAACAGGTCCATGTTGGTCATGGTGGATGTCTGTACTTAAAGAATGCATAGATGATAACCCTAATTTGCTATTCATATCTGACAGGCATCCTTCTATAGCTTTGGCAGTACAAAATGAATTCCCTTTGGCCTTTTATGATGTATGTTGTCGTCATCTGATGATGAACCTATCTTTGAAAAATAGAAAAACCAAAGGTCTATTTTGGAAAATATGCAAAGCACATACACCAGAAGAACTTTCAAGCCGCATGAACAATCTACAAGCTATTCAACCTGATTCGATACCAAAAGCGTTGTAATCTGGTTCCTGCAAAGGATGGTCTAGATCACATGCCTACTTTAACGTTTACAAATTAATGTAAACATCGAATAGTGTGGATCTATAATGCTGTATCGTACTGTTATAGAAAGCTACCCGTTGTGTTAAAGTTAGCCGAGACATATCGTGGCAATGGTGGCAAGACTGGTAACTTATAAACGAAGGAAACCTCTCATGTAATTGTCTTTCAAAACATAATCCATTGATCAAGTATTTGGTTTCATCATAGCACACGTAGATTCATTTTTGTTTTTGTTTAAATATAGCAAATATGACGTATGAAATAACTGATTAGGTAGCAAACAAAGTGCATAAAAGACTGATGAAAAGCGCCTTGTGGGTTGTTTACGGGGTTAATCATTATCAATACCAAGTTTCAGACGGCCGATATAATCGTGAAGTTGACTTTCAGAAACGCACATGTCATTGTCGTAAATGGTAGCTTTCCAGGATACCGTGTGGTCACGTTTTGGCTGTAACAAGGTTTTTGGGTTTGAAGGATTGTGTCGAATTTATGGAATATTGGTTTAAAAAAGAAAAATATCAAGGCATTTACGTTGAATCAATTAATTTTGTTGGTAATATAAAAGAATGGGAATTCCCGCAACATATTTAGAAAGTTATTCCTCCTAGAATGGACAACCCACAGCCCGATCGTCCAAAAAATACAAACCAAATACAATCACAAGGTGAGGAGCCAAGAGTGATACATTGCAGTAGATGCCATCAAGCGGGACACAGACGTGATCAGTGCAATCAACCATTTGTCCTTCAGCCGCCTGTAAACACAAGTAGACAAAATCCCAATAAATGAACAACCATCATTCTACAACCCACACCAACAATATGACAACACTTTCTAGAGTTATAACCAATACTCATCACAACCATACAATGAAACCACATATCCATACGATCAACATCACACAAACATATCTCAACCATACGAGGGAAATCACACACAATCTGCTCAGATGTATGAACAATATGATTCTCAAGAACATCCATCGCAACATCTAGATAATCTGAACACAAATGGTTTAAATAGTTGGTTTAAATCGTTTGGTTTTTGACCATTTGTAAAATTGTTTTTTTCATTTTTGTTGGTACGTTGTTAATTATGTAATATATTTCATTTCGAATGCAGTGATATATTTCATTTCCAATGTTGCGACATTTGTTAGTACAACAATATTACATGAGCAATTGAATATTGGCTTTAAATACTAGCAACAACCTCAATGTCATTGATTCAAAACAATAAATACAGGCTACCGGTCACACTATATAAAGCACATTGGTGTGGTTCAACTCTTACAACAACATTATATCGTTTAAGAAAACTCATGTTATAGTTCACATTATGACATTCAAGGTTCTTCTACACCATTATGGAAGGATCACTAGTCCGCCTGGAAGAAAATTCATTGGTGAAATGGTTGCTACTGTAGATCCTGTAGAGTTGGACAACTTTTCAACAAACCAAGTGAAATTTATATTGATAAACTCTTTGGGTTACGATGAAAATTCCTCAATATTTCTTTATTTAAAGAAACCTAATTGCAGTTTGGATTCAGGTCTTGTATCTTTGGCTGATGCTATAAAAGACCGCGACATATTGCTCACGTATATTCAAACTCAACAAAACCGACTACGTGTGTATGTTTCTCGGGTGGATCTCTCCCCGCTTATTATGGCCGACCAACACAAAGATGAGAGAAACAAAAAGTGAAATCAAGGGAAACCTTCTTGTTTAAAAAAGTTATTTGCTTTAAATAAATAACATAATTTTAGAATGTGTTTGGTCGTATGTGCCCATTCAAATTTTATATTATCCCGTGCTAGTATCTATCATCAATTTTCCCTTGTTTTTATGCTGTTACAATAAACATTGAAGTGGCAACACAATAAAATAATATATTTAGAGAACTAAATGACTTACCTTTTCTGTTAACAAAATGACTTATCAACTTTAGTCTATGAAAATACTATATATATACATGTATACAACAAAATGTTTCCAACAAAATGTTTCCAACAAATAAATTTCAGTTCACACTTCTTTCTTTGACAACATGTCGACTTCTTTTAATACTACTTTCGAGTTTGAAGTACACCACAACGGCGAATTTAAACTTAGCCCGCTAAACCTATCAAAAGGTTCAAGAACAACAAATAAGTAGTGTTCTACCAATGGATTTTGAAGATTTGGTTGGCTATCTTACCAGAAAAATACCAAGACGATTCACCACTTTGTATTACATGTTGCCACAAAACAGCACGTTATCAGGTATGAAAGCAATTAAGAATGATTATGACACTAATGTTATGTACGACATTGCAAAAGTTGCTAGGAAGCTTCAGCTTTTCGTTTCTCATTATCAAATAGATCTAAGCACGGTGTTGATTCCAAACGATGGCTCTTTGGAAGAATCGTTTACAGGTATCATTTTCGATGACACTAAAATAAAACTACAAGAATCACTCAGATAAATAAATCAAATGCAGAAAAGAAAAAATAAAAAGTTTGATTACTATGAACTTCTTGGTGAACTAGGATTTATTAATAAAACAAAACCTACAACACCCTACACCCAAACCATTTTCAATTACGTTGTTCACAATAATGGTCAATTGGTGCTCGATGACAAAAAAACACGATGTACATCAATGGTGGAACCATGAACATCAACATTCCAAGAATGAAACTACAAGAACTGAAACAATATTTGTTTAATATTTTGGGTACAAAGATTCATGCTCTTTATTATAAATTACCGCACAATGGCTTTTCAATAACCATCAAACTTAGAAACAACTATGATATGCATGTCATGTTTGATATATCTTCAACGAATTACAAATTAGAAATTTACATTGACCATATAGGTGTCGATTTTATTATAGTCAAATATATTTACCTAAATGCTAGCTTGTCAGAAATGATGAACCATGTCATAACCAACTACACAAGTGAAAGTGAAGACGATAAACGGGAGGTAACACAAAATGATTACACTTTCGATCAAATGGTTGAATGGGCGGAAGAAGAACACTTTGAAGACGAGGAAATCAAAGAACTTCAACGTCAACAATTGAAGAATCATATGTACTAGTATTCATGTAACCGTTTTTTTAACAATTCAATAATTAAGTAAGAAGCTTAATAAATGTACGAGATATATGACATGATTTGACATTGCACTTAATTTTTTCAGTCTATTGATAAAGACTGCCCATACCATTCCCCTATATCAACTAGGTTAGCATCTACAAATCAATCTTGTCACATACACTCACACACACACACATTTCCTTTTTACAAGTAAAGTGTATGGCTTCTTCTGTAAACGATGCACGTAAAACAATTGTTTCCAACCTACAAAGGGAGCTTGAAGATGAGGCTACACTTGCAAATAAATTGTTGTGCAACTTAACTCGTTATTTTGAGCAAATGTGTTGCCGTGAGATACAAATCACGATGTTGCAAAACATGCCTACAATGAGCCTTAATAGCTACGGATTACGTGCTCTACTCATGACCCATGAAGCTGCTATACGTACAACAAAACTTAATCAGAGCAAGACAAGAATTGTTGAGAAGCATTGCTGAAAAGAAAAACTTCATTAACAATTATAGGGCAATATAGATTATCGAATCATGTTGGTTAAAAGCACCTGGCGAACCATGTTTGTTGTTGTTTTTTTAATTTGGTACAAATAAGGTTGTCAATCTACTAGATTATATCTAGTTTATCTACTATGCATTGTTTTCAATTTATGATATGAATCAAGATTCTTATTCATACGATTTATTTGAATAATTGGAAATTTTTTATCTTTTATAAAACATACGAATTAACACAATGACAATGCTTATAATGCATTAACAAATTTAAAGTGAAAATCATTGTACATATAACTATATTGACTAAAGACTGACACTCTTGAGTTTGAAACACTGAAATTTATAAAATATATGAAAGTATTTGAAAATTCATTTGCTTTTTACTGTTTTAGATAAATACATAAATGTTTGTACTACTCAATATGAGGCTTATTTATCACTTCACGTTATACACGTTATACATATGTAAAATATCAGGGAATTTGTCACAATATTTAACATATGATTCGTTTTTCTGACATTGAATGACAAATGACTGCAAACATATATTTAACACAAAAACAGATAAGACAACTCACTGACATTGTGGTTCATCACTAAAAATATCACGTGATTTATGACAAAATTTGACATATGATCAGTTTTTCTGACATTGAATGACTGCAAATATATTTATTATTGCATGGATAAGACTACTCAATGACAGCGTGGTTTATCACTAAAAATATCACGCGATTTATGACAATATTTTACATAAAATCAGTTTTATGGACATTAAATGACTGCAATAATATCTATTACTGCACTGACAAGACAACTGAATGACATTATGGTTCATCACTCAAAATATCACGCGATTTAGAAAAATAATTGGCATATGATAAGTTTTTCTGACGTTTAATGAAAAATGACTGCAAATGTCGTTAAATTATAGCTTATATATAAAGACATACCTACTAGAGTCTCATTCTCAAACTAACTTATCAATCATTCAAATTATTCATTGTATCTTCTAATTTTCTCCATGGCTACTAACCCAAACGATGTTCGGTTAACTGTACTTGCGGCACTACAAGAAGCTCATGATGAAGAGGCTTGTCCGGAAGAACAAATTTTAACCTTGATGCACCGATTTGCTGATAGAGTTACAAATCGTAGGCTAGAAATTAACAGGCTCATGATATTGCATGATCACCCTCTAATCGAGTATGGTCGGTACGCCCTAGGCTGCATGACAGGGGCGGACATGAAAAAAGCGACTTACTTGAAAAGCGTAAGGGATGAGTTGCTAAGGAGCATGGAAGAAAAGCGACAACTGATGACAAACTACAGAGAAATGTAAAAGCTTTATTGCTTAAAACCAGTTTGATAACCATGTATGTCGTTGTTTGTTGTTGTTTGTTAGTTTTAAATTCGTCTAAATAAGGTTGACCTTGTTGTAATGCTTCTAATGACTACCGGTATTTTAAAATTTCAATTATAACTTTTAAAAATACAAATATATACTTATACATTTGTACTGCAAAAAAAACAAAAAAATATATTAGAAATAAGCCCAACTGACACACATTGCAGCTGTCATATCTTATGCATATTAAAACTATTTTCAACAAATATTGATTCACTATGTAGAGCTCATCAAAGACAAAACTAATGACCAAATATACAAAATTTTAAACTACGTATTCATATGCTAAAACGTTCTCAAAGAGTGCCGATATCATCATTTTCCCAAAACATAAAACCCAAAAATTACACAAATAACAAGTGACACACTTTGCAACATCATATCTTATGCATATTAAACAGATTTCCAACAAATATTGGTTCACTCTATAGATCTAATCAAAGACAACACTAACGCCCAAATAAACAAAACTTTAAACATCGTATAGATATGCTAAAATGTTCCCAAAAATTACGGATATCATGTTTTTGCCAAATCAAAAACCCTATAACTACACTATACAAGAATAAAAACCTAACCCTAAATTATTATTAAATGTGAACAGTGACGAAAAAAAAATCACTTCTCGCCTTGCGCGATTTATAATATTTTTTTTAAAAGGCGTGAACAAACGTGGTGCTGACACGTGTTGATCACGCAGATCACCATCAAACCTGCACGATCTAGATGGTTATTTCGGTAAAATTGTTTTGGCATGGTCTCTGCAAGAAAAGAGAAGTTGAAGATGGGTTAATACGGTAAAATTCGCCCATTCCTTTCTTTCTCTTTATAGCCGTCATATCATGCGACTATTCGAGCATCCTACTACTAACTACTGTGTTAAGAAAAAGACAATAAAAGCAAAATAAAAAATAAAATAACAAAGCTAGTAAAGGGAATTTTGATTTTAATCCTGGAAAGTTCCCTCCTTTTTCTTTATTGATTTCTTTTATAATTATAATTTCAAGAAAAGTTAAAAACTTTTGCCAGTCTAGTGTTTCCATCTAAACACATCTTCTTTCTGTCATCTTGTTATTACAAATCTCATTCTCCTACATTAAACCATGCTTATATATATAGTTATATACAGTATATATATTTTAGTTTGTGTATGTGAGAGAGAGAAAGAAACAACAAGAGTGGGCAGAGCAGACAAAGGAGAGAGAAAGACACACATCAAGATTCATTTCAAAAAACAATTCATTTGAGATCTCACTCTCTCAATGTCTTTATTAGCATACAAAACATAATACAAACTCAAACTAGATTTCCTTAAAATCAAATCTCATGTTTTGTTTAGTCTAGACACTTACAAAAAACATCATGAAACAAATCTTTATTGGTTTTTTGTTTGTTTTCATATTTGATTTCAAATTTACTAATGCAACATCCAAAAGTTTAATAATTATGTCTGCAATGTCTGTTCCTGAATCTTCACCTATTGCTCCTCCAATTCCTTCTATTCCATCCTCAGTGGCTGACATTTCTTCAGGTACATATATTTAAAGTCGAGCCTTTTTGGCTCTGATGTACGCGGCTTAACCGATATTCAAATTCACTACTATATGTATGTGCTTTTATAAAACTTTTGAGTAATTTTTATGAATTTTCTTTGATTCAGGAACTGAAGCAAGTATCAAAAACCACCATATGAAATCAAGCAAAAAGCTTCTTATTGGGCTCAGTACAGCTTTTTCTATAATGGGTATTATCCTATTATCCTTCATGTGTTTTTGGATGTGTCACAGAAGAAAAGCATACAAATCAGGCAAAGTGGGTAGCAAGAAGTTAGGTAATTTATATTTTAGAATCATGGGTTTTGAATTTTTTTTATCTTTTTTCATTATTTGATTTGATTAGGTTATGATTTTTGAATTATTGGTTTAGATTCTTTAAGAGGGCTTCCATTGAGTTCATTCATTAGTAGAAGTAGCGGTGGTATAAAGTCGAATAACGAAAAGGGATCAGTTGTTGTTATGGATTATAACTTGTTAGAATCAGCAACAAGTAACTTTGGTGAAAGCGAGATATTAGGTGTAGGTGGATTTGGATGTGTATATAAAGCTAGACTTGATGATAGTTTGTGTGTTGCTGTTAAAAGATTAGATGGTGGTAGTCAGGACGCTGTTAAAGAATTTCAGGTGATCTTTTTTTGTCGGTTAAAAATCGATTGGATTTGAAGAAATGAGTGTTTAATCTTGTGTACATGTTGTGATTTGTGTTTATGTAGACGGAGGTGGATCTATTGAGTAAAATTCAGCATCCGAATATAATCACTTTGTTGGGATATTGTGTTCATGATGAAACAAAGCTGCTTGTTTATGAATTGATGCATAATGGATCTTTGGAAACTCAATTACATGGTGAGTCATTTTTTGAATTCTTTTAGTACTAATTCAATGCCTTAATGTTTTCTGTCTTTCATATCTTGCAACTTTTACTTGTTGGTCAAATACCCTTTAATGTTTTGAGCAAGTTCAGTATGATTAATAAATTGTGGTTATGGTAACAGACAAATAGGTTATTTTTAGCTATTAGCCTCACCAAATACGTTTGAAAGTCTTGGACCATAATTGATATGTTTATAGTTTTTAATTGACAATTTGGTGATTAATTGCCATTAGTCAAACCGCCTAGAATGCACTTTAAACAGATGGAGAAAAACTGTTATATGATTAATCATTTGTCAAGATAGTAAAAGGGTCGAATGGTCTTTTTTTCAAATGGTAGTAAATTGGGTAAAAGAACCTTAAAGCCTTGTATTAAAATCAGGGGGCTTAGAGTAATAGATTCAATAAACACTTCATATGTCGTGTTTGGTACAACAGCTTTGATATTTTTGCTATAGAACCGACTCATGCCAATTTCCGGTAAAAAGAGTTCTGCAGAAGTCAGGTGTATATGACCGTAGACTCAATCCTATAGATTTAATTGTTCCTATATCCGTTACTATAATTTCAGAAAGATCAATATGATTAACTTTTCGTGATGATAGCAAGTATAAAAGTCCTATAGATTTAGTTGTTCCTATATCCGTTATTATAATTGCATAATTTCAGAAAGATCAATATGATTAACTTTTCGTGGTGATAGCAAGTATAAAAGTCCTATAGATTTAGTTGTTCCTATATCCGTTACTATAATTGCATAATATTAGAAAGATCAATATGATTAACATTTTGTGATGATAGCAAGTAAATTCCTATAGATTTAGTTGTTCCTATATCTGTTACTATAATTTCAGAAAGATCAATATGATTAACTTTTCGTGATGATAGCAAGTATAAAAGTAATCTATAGCTATCAGGTCCATTTGAGCTATTTATTGTTTGAAATGATGGTAATGGGCCTTTCATTTAACAACCAGTTTAAAAATCCTTGGTTTAAATTCATTATGGTATGCCATGATGGCGATAGAAAGATGTGTCATTTTCTCTTGAAATTTTGCACAAGGGGGCTACCTTCCAATCAATTAGACTCCCAAAAATGGAAGATGTTTTAATTTTCAAGATATAACAAGTGAAGGAGTTATTTTATTTGAAAAAGATTAGATAATAGAATTTAATATGTATACATCAATTATGTCCATACAGGGCCTTCCAGTGGATCCAACTTAACATGGCATGGCAGGATGAAGATTGCTCTAGATACAGCAAGGTGGGACTTCTTTTAAAGCGGTAGTTTAATGACACCAATTATTTTTCTTATTAAAAAATAGTTACATATTTGAATTGTTTGACCAGAGGATTGGAATATTTACACGAGAACTGCAAACCATCTGTGATTCATAGAGATCTGAAATCATCTAATATTCTTCTAGATTCCAGCTACAATGCCAAGGTACTTTGGGCATCATTTCACTTTATTAAACATTTACACTACTTTCTTATCTGTTGGAATCACAATAATGCATCCGTCACCTACTCTTAATGTTTGAGGTTGGCTGGGGCATACAAACATAGTAGGACCTACATGTGGATGCTGCTATCTAACACATTGTACGTGTAGGTCTCACCTCTTGTTGAAAATGTAATGGGACGTAAAGTTTTTTAGGTCCCACTAGATTGCATTATCTTGGTGGGGCCCATATGTATGCTATGGGAACTCTGTTCCGAATTTTGGTGAAGGAATTAACATAACCTAGTTTGTGTTTAAAAAAGTGCGCCTGATCACTACCCTATTGCATTAGACACCCTAATGCGTTGCGATCACATGATGTGTGGTGACTGGTGAGGCTCACGCATCATCAGCGCTTTTTGGCCCATCATGTACGTTAGACCTTATAACATAAATGTGGACTTACGAATGTATATTGGGCTTCTTAGAATGGGCTTCACTACCCTATTGCATTAGACACCCTAATGCGTTGCGATCACATGATGTGTGGTGAGGCTCACGCATCATCAGCGCTTTTTGGCCATCATGTACGTTAGACCTTATAACATAAATGTGGACTTACGAATGTATATTGGGCTTCTTAGAATGGGCTTTACGTGTAATATGTGGGTCCAATTTGACCAGTTCTTAATAAAAGTAACAGATTAGACACAAACCTTAGATCAAATCCTAATATGACTTCTAGTTTGGTCTTGGAGGAGTTAGACACAAAACTTTCCATGGATGCTTTTGATTTGCTTCTAATTATCAAAAGTGAGACTTTCGATCTTCGTTTTCGACTATTTATATATTTTAGCAATCTCAAACTATGAGAAAGCATGGTATCTTTTGGTATTAAATGTGGTATTAATGTGTTATGTGTACTATATATAATTTAGAAGTATTTTTTTATAATATTGTCGCCTGGTGATGAATGCGCTTTCGCCTCGGCTTTTTCACCCTTATAGCAGCGGAGCGCATCACGCTTTTTAAAACCTAGAACTTACTACACTTGCTCGTTCTATGAAGATATATTGATCTTATTCCATTTGTATCTTTCTCAAAAGCTTTCAGATTTCGGTCTAGCTGTAATGGATGGAGCCCAAAACAAAAACAACATTAAGCTTTCAGGGACGTTGGGTTATGTAGCTCCAGAGTATCTTTTAGACGGTATGGTCAACTAATTTCGAACTGCTTATATATATGCATTACCAATGAACTATTTTGAGCATTTAGAAAACATCATTTATTTCTTTTGAAGATGACTTGTGCGCAAAACTTTACTGCACAAGTTACACGTTCAGTAAATAATTACTAATGGTTAAGCTGTCCTCTTGTGAAGTGCGTCCTTGTTTAAAAGCTTCTCCCATTTTGCCACCTAATATTCCAAAATCGAGAGTATGAAACTAATCCTTGGTTATACAGGAAAACTGACTGACAAAAGCGATGTATATGCATTTGGAGTAGTACTTTTAGAGCTTCTACTCGGAAGGCGGCCTGTAGAAAAACTAGCAGAATCTCAATGTCAATCTATTGTCACTTGGGTAATACTTAATTTTTGATACTTGATCACGTTAATCTTGATTATTGAGTTATTTGGTGTTTTGAAACAAAAGTTGTTACTTTCTTATAATTTTCAGGCTATGCCACAGCTAACGGACAGATCAAAGCTCCCAAATATTGTAGATCCTGTTATCAGATATACAATGGATCTTAAACACTTGTACCAAGTATGTAAATCGTAGGCGTCCTCTTCATAAAGATTAAGCTTATATGATTACAGAAACACCTTTTTTAAAATTTACACCTTCTAAAGGGTTTAATGTTTCGATGTGTAGGTTGCTGCTGTAGCAGTGCTGTGTGTACAGCCAGAACCGAGCTACCGGCCCTTAATAACTGATGTCTTGCATTCTCTAATCCCTCTTGTTCCTGTAGAACTTGGAGGAACTCTAAGAGTGGCACAAACCAGGCCATCAGTAACAAACGAGCCATGATTTCGTCATTTTCCTATTTGCTTTTTGGTTTCATTAGTATTGGCCATTTTCATAGGTTTTTTGTTTTTATTTTGTGGGTTTTGTTTTTAAAGATGAAAAAGTGAAGAAAATGGCAGAATGATGGGTTGTTCAAAAAGTTATATTTTTGGGGTGGTAGAGGGTAAAAAATGGTTGCATTTCATGTGTGTGAGAAACGATCCGTAATCCTGAACAGGACTTTACATGTAAATTAAAGTTAGATGAGAAATGGGGGGTTTATTTATTTTAGAGAGACCAAGTTCTTGTGTGGTTATTTGGTTATGCTTTGCATGTGTTTGTAAATTATAGCTTGCTAAAGTATTAAGTTTTTTTAGTTGTTACAGTCTAGGTTTATTAAATTATTGCCGAGCAGGAAGAAAATATATATATATATATATATATATTGGATTACAACTACTTTTTTCTTTGTTTATGTAAATTGCTGTAATTTTCATGGCCATGAAGTGGTGGTCATCAACATTGATCATATGCTCATGGAACTTGATTTGCGAGATAAAGTTGTTAATGAAAGCTGATCTATATGTGTGAGGTCGTCGCACAAATGTACATTCAGTATAATAGCATAAGGACTCCTTTGGCCTAGCATACTCTTTTGATCAAGCGTACTGCAGAATGCTAGAGCAACTGATGTAGCGAAACTGGTTTACAAATGAAGTGAATGGTACACAGCCACTGAATGTGAGACCTGGTGAACATGAAATGACCAGTTGTGGTCAAGATACTGCGTGTGTGGAATTGTGGGGAGATGCCCATCTCCTTTGTATCTAATCTAATCTTGTCTTTTACTTTTATATTTGTATTAACCGCGCAAACAAAAGGTGCATGCACTCTGCTCTATCGTAAAGTGTTGCACAACACAAGAATTGTGCTTCAGTTTTTGGTTATATAGATATACACCAGTCTTGCTTCTTCTACTAGCATGACATAAATCTGTAACGGCAGCAAAACCGATCTAATCGTTGGCGGTCATTAGTGATTTGGCTTAGGGTTGTTTCTAGGAGTTTGATCTCGTGGGGGTGGTTTGGTTGTTAGCGATGCCATAGTAGTTTTAGCGATGGAGAGATTATAGCATAGTAGTTTCTTTCTATAATTATAGTTTTGGGCGTGCTTCCCAAATTCTAGTTAACTACTGAGAGATCGTAACGTCCCCAGTGCACCCTTGATATTTCCATCTCTCTTGAGGTCTTAATGAGTAAATTGGCCTTAACCTCACTTTCATCCATATTCTGCGGAGGATTGAACCCTTGTTGGAATTCGTATGAAAATCTCACCATGTATCTCGCCTTTTTATAATCTTTAGATACATGAACATACCCATGTCATATTAATTAAAAATATATTTATGGTAATACAAATGTCTTATATTACAACAATGCAACTGAGGCTCACAATTAGTAGTCCGAATTGATGCGACTCTTTTAAGGGTATAACAATCAATTAAAGAATAAATATTTGAATATGACGAATTTGAATTGTTAGGATTTTGATGCCAAATATATTGGTGATAGCGTATCAATATTACTAATGTTAGTACAATTTATGTTACGGGTTTAAATTGGATTTGGAACGCTTGTTGGGCCGGGCCAACAAGCTGCGAATGGATTGGA
>BQNB010031316.1:0-37291 GCA_026074375.1 Tanacetum coccineum
AAGAAATAAAGCAAGATTGGTTGCTCAAGGGTACATACAAGAAGAAGGGATTGACTATGATGAAGTCTTTGCCCATGTTGTAAGAATTAAAGCAATTAGGCTATTTTTAGCTTATGCTTCATTTAAAGATTTTATGATTTATCAAATGGATGTATAAAGTGCTTTTCTCTATGGGAAGATTGAAGAAGAGGTGTATGTATGTCAACCACCAGGATTTGAAGATCCAGATTTTCCTGATAGAGTATACAAGGTTGAAAAAGCACTGTATGGACTACATCAAGCTCCTAGAGCTTGGTATGAAACCTTGTCAACATATCTATTAGACAATGAGTTTCAAAGAGGGAAAATTAACAAAAACTTATTCATCAAAAGGTACAAAGGTGATATTTTGTTGGTCCAAGTTTATGTGGATGATATCATCTTTGGTTCAACAAAGAAGGAGTTGTGCAATATATTTGAGAAGTTGATGCATGAGAAATTTCAGATAAGTTCTATGGGAGAACTTACATTCTTTTTGGGATTACAAGTTCAGCAGAAGAAGGATGTCATATTTATTAGTCAAGATAAATATGTTGGTGATATTCTAAAGAAATTTGGATTTACAAAAGTCAAGACTGCAAGCACACCAATGGAAACTCAAAAGCCTCTGCTCAAAGATGAAGATGGTGAAGTAGTGGATGTTCATATGTATAGGTCAATAATGTGCTGTCGTGTAGGGTCAATTATTTGATTATTAAGTTTTAAATTTATATTTAGCCGACAAACCTAAAACAACACTTTTAACGGGCAGAGTACCCGGTCAAGATGGAGTTTCACGGTAAGTAGGGTGTTGAACACTTAGAGTGGAAATTTAATTCTATATTCTATCAGTATTTTAATTAGTTTATTTACTGGTTAAACCTATGCTATGTACGTTGTCTAAAGATATGGGGGATTTTTAGCCTGAGAGACTGGCACAGGTTTGGTGGAAACAAATACCAATTCAATACATAATAAACACAAAAAGGAAGATTAGAAGATAGAAAAGCGGTACAAGCCAAATGATAGAAAACTGTATTAGCCATATTAAATCCGGTTCAATGCTGGTTTGTTTGTTTTAGTGTAATGATTTACTTATCTCGAAGCGGCATATCATTCTTAAGAATTAGGCGGGACATCATCCTAATACCTAGACATGATTAATCCTGTCATAATTAAACGCATCCGCATAAAGCATCTTTTAGTTTAATTATAATCTATCTTAGAGAATTAAAGCAGTGGTGATCCTGTTAAAACCCTAGCCCAACTAGACTTTACCCACTTATTGTTTGACGGTGTTTTATATACTAGTAGTCCACTATTCTAATCTTTATCAGTAAATTAAGAGCATGATTGCTGAAACATAAACGGGTCACCTACCGGTCCAACTGAGCTCATAATTCAAAGACAACGACAAAACATTATTTGTGATCCTATTGGTCCAGACATATGAAACACGATATGGATAGCTATCCCGGTATTTAGATTACTTGGTCCGTATCACTAGACCCAATTGAATGATAGGTCGCATATTCAATACATAAACAAGTATGAGGTGATAAACATAATTAAACAATCAACAATTAATTAAGAAATCGATTTTAAAACAAACCAAACATTGAATTTTCATTAAGATGGCTAATACCCGAGGGTATTAGCCCACAACCATTGTAATTATACAAGTGTAATCAAACAATTGAAATCGAACGATTAAGAGAGTAAAAATTACACAATGTCTATGGATTCGTGATTAATGCTTGACCTTGGTGGTTGATCTTCTCTTCTAAAATTCATCTTTAATGAGTATGGTATATAGAATATGATATTGCACCCTGAAAACTCGTTTTTAAGTCTTCTATTTATAGTGTCTGAAAAAGACTCGATACACCGTATATGGCTAGGTCGATACGGTGTATTAGGCTGGATTCCTTGGAGTGCGTGCTACGTTCTCAATCAATCAGTGATATCTTTCCCAATTTACTTTTATTATTGTATCTTTAAATAGTTATTTTCATGGATACAGCGTATGGAAGCAGTCAGATACGCCGTATTGGGAATTGGTCAAATGCGTTTTCTTGTGAAGTCTTGGCGCTGATACGTCGTATCTCTTTTGTTGGATACGGCGTATGTAGTCAGAAATCAGCATTCTTCCAATGTCTTCGTTTTAGCTCCAAATTATGCACCTTTTAGGTTGTCTTCACAAAACACCCCTGAATTACTGTATTTATAAACTTTAAAGCAATTAAGTACCAAATAATGCAATAATTATATAAAAGTGGGCAAAATAGATGGGATAAATGATATAATAAAGTGACGTTATTTGATGTCATCATCCCCAACGGAAAAACAATAGAAAAATAGGGCTACGAGAACTCACTTCAAGCAAGTCTTTAGCAACAAAATCTCAATCACACAGGCAAATGCAACGACGTCCGCACACGACCTAGTCTAGTTAATGTCCCATTTTAATCATTCATTTCCAAAACAGTCTTCAAGTTTGATGCACAGAGGTTAGACGCGTTGTACAATTACCCATAACAATTTAGTAGTGTGATGGTTGACGCCTCATCCCAAAATATCTTATCAATCTGATATCCCAACGATACATATTTATACTATTTAAAGAAAATAGATAAGTAATATAAGTAAATATTTATAATAAATAATTATAAATATATCTTGATAAGTTCATCGGTACCATTAGTTATCATAAAATAATCATGAAATGATTGAAAATGAAAAGTTTTACTCATAAAAAGCATATTAAAAAAGTTTTGAAAAGAATTATATTTTTTGTCTTTTAGTGAATTTATTAAAATAATAAAATAATATTTTATTAGTTGAAACCAAAAATCACGTTCTTAAGTAAAATTTTCTAAGTATAAATGTGGATTAGACTTGGCTATGCCTCGAACAAGTCCTCGTTCGAGTAGACACTAAGGTTAGTTGCTAGGAAAGTGGAAGTAAATGGGTGTTAAACAAAATTTACGAAACAAATAGATTACGCAAACAAATAAGGTATACGGTTGCTAGTAACTTCAACATGTCCGTTCCATGACAAAGAATCGAACCATATAACAAACGCCTCGATAATAGATATGACAAAGTCAACTAAGTTGGCGTTTCCCATAACGGTTTAACTTCCCTTCATCCGATCCTATTTACATATTTTTCAGAATATGTTGGTGGAGCGGCACTTTGTACAAGACTTTCATCGTTGATTTTGTAAAGTATCAACGAATAATCAATCCTTTAAGTGATTTCTTCGTTACGAACTTCTTTTTTTGAAGCCGACTTTTTTCTTTCTTTTTTTATTTGCACATACATAATAAATCTTGGTTTTTTCCACCGTCTTCACTATCATTATGTGTCCAGATAATCCTTTCCATGAAAACACTTTTCTTCGTACATGATTCTTAATCGCGAAAAGTTTGCGAAGTTTATATTGCTACATATTTTTTCCAATTGATTTGTGCAACTTCCGACACTTTTAAAAGATATTAAAAATTTCACTTTGACACATGAAAATAAATACTTTACTCGAAAGCCACACTAGGCAACATGATTAAATTAGGCTTATTTTACACGTAGGCTAAGGTGCAAAGTTTGTAACGAAACATATTATTATGTGTGTAGAAAAGAAAAGAATGGCTACAAAGAGGGTGTTTCTGGGGATCTATACTCTAAAAATAAGAGTAATCAAGGGTTACACGGGATTTAACTAACCAGGGTAGTTAGTTAATTTTATGACATGTAGGCTATTTGGTTTAATCCTAGAAATTTATCAGTTGAACCATGTTTCCTCCTCTAATCGCCATAGTACTAAATCTATGCGGGTCTCGAGTGATATACGAGGCCATGTTTAAAGTCCACTACATCACCGGCACACTCATAATTTTGTGGAATTTTTAGGTAAACAATTGGAAACAGAATAGGCTTAATTCTCACAATATGTATCAAGGGTCATAGTGCGCTAGGTAATGTAACTAGTGATTTTTACAAAAGTCATGCTAATTTTTTTTTAATTTGGCCTATTTTTAAGCACTTTTAAGCTCGTAGCATGTTATTTTGTAAAAAAGAAGACAAGTACGTTCTAATTCTCCACCCCCACTTAAATTATACAACGTCCTAAATTGTATAGATAAAATAATTAAATAATAAGGGAAAATAGAATTAGAACGAAAAACTCCCTGATGTTTTGCTCGTGATAATTCTCCAAGATGAGTTCTTGAGCAAGTAGTGTGTTTACTAGGGCTTCAGCATGCCCAGATAAGTTCAACACATGTCTTTTTCAGAAATTATGACCATATCATGTTTCTGCAAGGTCTGCATAAATATTTAGAAGTCAGTGACAATTTTATCTCGTACAATGATACAAGAAAAAATTAAACACACAGCTGTTTCAGGGATCAATACGCGTTATCCAAACCCTAGGCCTACGCTGTGATTGTTCCTGTAAAAATAATTAAATACTGGAAACTAAATATTAAGTTTTAAAACTGATAACGTCCAGACATGTCTATACGTCGTATCCAGAGGGGTTCGATACGCCGTATAGAGTGTCTGGGAAGACAGACTCGTGCAACAAAAAATTAAAATGCGACAAATAATTAAAATGACCGGGTTGTCTCCCGGGAAGCACTTTTGTTTCAATGGTCTTTAAGTCTTAACCTTTTCCTTCTTTCTTTTTTATCATTCTTCAATTCGCTCACACCCATCCCCGTGTGCGAACTTCCTCATAATCATTTGGCATGATGCGTACTTCTTGCAAAATTTCATGCCGAGCACAACGTCTTTTGTTATATCATCACCGTCAATGATGGAATATCGATCAAAGTTCCGACATGACTCTTCCTTTCATCCTTGTCCTTAATTATGGAATAATAAAAGCTTTTGGAAATTAAGTTAATGGGCAAGGAAGGGAGGAGGTCAGCGTTAACATACTTATACCCGATTACACAAGAAAATTAAATTATATAAGAGTCGGTTTTAACAAAAGTTGGCTTAAAATCAACATCTCGATTCGTTTTAGGTTCTAAAGGTGTGTCCAAATCATTTAATTCTATGTAATTACCATAAGTTGGGTCGAATGGTTCATCACCCTCTCCTATAAGTTTTGTTTTTAAATCAAGACATTTTATCACAAAGACCCTTTTGATTATGCTAGTGGCGGGCTTAATACTTTTAAAAATAAGTTTTTCTTCCCGACCTTAAGTAAAATTCCTTTTAAAAGACATCATCTTGGAATGGGCAGTGGACAGGAATGGTCATCCGAGGATTAAAGGGACATCCTTATCCTCTAGTATGTCCAAGATGATAAAGTCAATAGGGAAAACAAATTTGCCTATCCTAACTAGCATGTTTTCGGCAATACCCCTTGGTTGTTTTAGGTTTCGTCAATAGTTCGATGGGTCAAACCTTGTGTGAGATAAAATTCTAGACCAAGGTCTTTGGTGTAGGTAAAGAATGGCATAAGCTCACACTTTCTCCTAGGTCAACAGAGCTGTATACTTATAGAGATTATGAATTAAAACAATTGTAAGTAAAGCTTCCTGGGTCTTTTTCTTTCTGAGGCAAGGTATGACCATAAGCATCCAGAATCTTCACATCTTGTGCCTCCGCTCCAATCATCACGATGAATGTTTTTTGCATGTCGTTCTTGGGAAAGGGAACTGTTCAGACTATTTACTTCTTTGTTGTTGTCCCCGATACGCTGTATGGAACCAACATCCGATAGAGTTATCTAGAAAAATCTGCTTTAGTAGTGAGTTCGATTTAACTTGGTCTTGAGGGTTTTATCTCTGTAGAGCTAGCAGGCTTCCCGGACCATCATCTTGCAAGACCTTGTCATTGGTTTACAATTTGTATTTCCAAAGTCTAATTGAAGCATCCTTCGATTTTTATCGCTGCGCATCGGTGAAGCTCGGATCACCTTGATTTATGTTCGAGTTCTTCTTCATGCTTTTAGCTAATTAGGCCATAAAATTTGGTCAGTGATTCTTCCAGATTTGGTTCTCTACGATCAGGATTACACGAAAGGTTTCGTTGTTCCGTGAGTAGATCCTGGGATGGCCCGCTGCTCTATATTGTCTGTAACAGGTTGATAAGGTGCAACGTAACTGTGTATAGTAAGCTTCTTCTAAAGTTTTTCCTTTTTCCTTTTGTGGACAATCCTTTGTATAGTGTGGTCCCTTGCATAGTTCGCATCCGACCTGAGCAGCAAACACTTTTTAATTTAATTTCTTTATTTCTCTTCCGAGATTGTTGAGTTGGGCTTAGATAGCAGCCAACCCGTTAGAAGTTTCAGTAGTCCTGGTTCTTGAAGATGTTCTTTGTGCACCATTTATGGGAGTATTCAGCACATTTCTTGGATGGCCTATTTTTAGCATAGAGGTTTAGTTTGGGAAGGCTATGGCACCCTTTAAGTCCAGGAATTTGTCGAGTTAGAACATCTAGCCCATTATTAAACAAGATAACTTCCTGCATGTCGATTAAGTAATGTTGAGGGCACTTCATCAGCAATTCTTTAAATCTTTCCCATGCACGGAAAAGGCTTTCATCGGGTTCCTGCTGGAAGTTGTTGATTTCCTCCATTTTCTTTGCGGTACGGGCAGGTGGATAGTATTTGTTTAGAAATTTAGTTTTAAGAACTTCCCAGGTTGTAATCGAGCCTGATGGCTGGTTCCTTAGCCATCTGCTTGCATCTCCAGTGAGGGATACAGGGAATGCTCAAAGCATGATTTGATCTTGAGTTATTTTTAGGATGTGAAATAAGTCAACAATCTCTAGAACCTTCTTGATGTGCTCGTTTGCATCTTCATGTTCTAAGCCACTAAAAGTATTGTCACGAAGTTCTTTGAGAAATTGTCCCTTTAATTCAAAGTGGGTGTCTTGGTTGATCGAGGGCCTAGTAACACCCGACCCATAATCTCCTCGGGTCTTGCGCATATACTGCTCTATTGTTTCCTTCATTGTCTCTCTTACTTCTTCCTCTGATTGTTCCTTGATGTCAAAATTGTGATCGAACTCTGACGAATTCGATTCTACGAGACTTGGTGTATCAAAAAGACTCCTTCTTGAGCGAAATTTTTGTTTCGGGTTTTCAAAAGGTGAGAGTAGTTCCTTTGTAGAACTTCTTGTCATGCACCACCTGAAACAAATGACAATAAATCAATAGGATATGTCATGATGAGAGAAATCAAATATAAAATCAAAACAAATGGACTTTTGGTCTGCTACTGTATCAGTTGACAGATATGCCGTATTCAATTAATTTGAATACGCTGTATAGGTTTGTTGAATGTTAGTACGCCGTATAGAGTTATTACGAATACCGCTATATTGTTTTGGAAAAAGATACGCTCATTTTAGACTGTAAAAACTCGTACGTTATCCTGAGACAGAAGTGAGATACGTCGGTATCCAAATTGTGGATACGGGTATAGTAGTGATCAGGCAGACAGAATATATTAATAAACATTAAATGTTTGGGAATTTAAAACAAACATTGCGAATAAAGACAATTTAATTAAATATTAGTATTACACTAAACTAAAATTATTAATGGTTAGAAATACTAATAAGAATAGGTTTAATTATTTTCCACTCCCCGGAAAAGCTGCCAAAAACTGATGTGTGTCGTGTAGGGTCAATTATTGATTTATCAAGTTTTAAAATTTATATTTAGCCGAAAAAACCTAATACAACACTTTAACTGAGCAGTGTAACCCGGTCAATATGGAGTTTTGTTGTAAGTAGGGTGTCGAACACTAAGAGTGAAAACATTAATCCTATATTCTATTAGTATTTTAATTAGTTCTAATTACTGGTTAAACCTATGCTATATATGTTGTCTAATGATATGGGGGTTTTCAGCCTGAGAGACTGGCACAGGTTTGGTGGAAACAAATATCAATTTAATAGACAATAAACACAAAAGAAGAAAATTATAAGATAGAAAAGCGATACAAGCCAAATGATAAAAAACTGTATTAGCCATATTAAGTCCATTCAATGGTTAGTTTGTTTGTTTTAGTGCAATGATTTACGTTATCTCGAAGCTCATTATCTCTTAAGGAATTAGGCGGGACATCATCCTAAGACATAGGACACGTTTAATCTGTCTCAATTTAGGCAAGTCCGCATATATAGTATCCTTTAGTTTAATTAAAATCTATCTTAGGGAATCAAAGCAGTGGTGATCCTGTTAAAACCCTAGCCCAACAGGACTTTACCCACTTATTGTTTGACGGTGTTTCATATACTGGTAGTCCACTATTCGAATCTTTATCAGTTAATTAAGTAGCCTTGATTGCTGAAACATAAAACGGGTCACCTACCGGTCGACTAAGCATATATAGTAAAGACAAATACAGAACGTTTTTTGTGATCTATTGTCCGGTAATATTAAATCATGATATGAGAGCTATCCCAGGTATCTGATTTAATTGGTCCATATCAACTAGATCAGTGTATGATTAGGTCACTTATTCAAACACATAAAACACAAGTATGAGGTGATTAACTTAATTAACACAATCAACGATAAATTAAGAAATCGATTTTAAAAACAAATCAAAGTATATTCATTTAGATGGATTAATACCTGAGGGTTAATTAGCTCTACAACGATTTTAATTTTACAAGCGGAATCAAACAATGAAAAATAGATGACGTTTAAGAGAGTAAAAAATTAACACGATGTCTTCTAATGATTCGTGATCATGTTGACCTTGGTGGCTAATACTTTTCTCGAATTCATCTTTAATGAGTGGTATAAAGAATATGATATTGCACACTGAAAACTCGTTTTTGAGTCTTATATTTATAGTGTCTGAAAAAGACTCGATACGCCGTATCTGGCTAGGAGGATACAGCGTATTGGGCTAAGATTGCCTCTAGGAGTGCGCACTACGTTCTCAATCATTCAATGATATCTTTCCTAATTTACTTGATTTACTGTATCTTTAAATAGTTATCTTCATGGATACGGAGTATGTAGACAGAAGGGATACGCCGTATTAGGAATTGGTCAAAACACTATTTCTTGTGATGTCTTGCGCGGATTACGGTATCTTCTTTTGTTGGCTACGGCGTATTGGTTCAGAAATCTGCATTCTTCAAATATCTTGTTTTAGATATATTATGGCCTTTTTAGCTTGTGCTTCACAAAACACTCCTGAATTACCTACATTTATCAAACTTTAAAGCAATTAAGTACCAAATAATGCCATTAGAATATTTAAAAGTGGGCAACGGATGAAGAATAAATGATATAATAAGTGACGTTTATGATGTCACCAGGACTGTGAGTTTGATGATTTGTCTCTGGATGCTGATGAGTGTCCCTATGATACTGAGTCTGAGCTAAAGGTTGCGTTAAACGGACTAAACTTTCAGCAATTAAGTTAGAGATCAAGTTAGTTAGGAAGGCTTTTGTCTTCATATCCATGTGTTAGATGGAAACGTGATCCTAGTGTGATTGACATCAGTCCTGCTGACCAGGATATGACAAAGGCTGACTCTGACTTAGAGTCCATGCCTGGGGATGATATTGAGTCTCTATTTTGGTTTGAGGCTGAGGAATTTGATCATGATGATGATATTCATTTTATGCATAAAGAAGAGTTATCCAAGGATGATGAAAAGGCTGCTGATAATGTGATTGATGAATTAGTTGACATGGCTAAGTCTCAGAACGATGTCTGAATGCTTCAATAATACGCCATCTTAAATCCAGTCCACCTTGGTATCTTCATAAGGAACTCACTACTCTGGACTTCCAAGGTTGAACAACTCGAGTCTTCTCTAGCTTAATGGGTGGCTGACAAAATTAAAGAATCTTTGCCGAAAATGGTAGCTGATGCTCTTAAGGATCATCTCTCTGAGTTACTGTCTGACACCCTCAAGACCATTCTCCCTGAACTTCTTAAGATTCTATCAAGATGGTTTTACTGTTGAAAGTCCTAAACTTATTTTAAGCCCCGTTGAACAAAGAACTAATTGCACTAAATACATTAGAAAACAATAGGATGGTTGATATTCATAAGAAGCTAACTCAGGCGACCAAATCCATTCACACCAAAGTCAGAAAAGTTGTTTAGCGTTAGTGTTCAGGAAAATGTTAAAATCTGTCTGGAAGGTTTACGGTTGTTCATGGAACTACTCAAAGTACTATTTAACAATGCTTGGACTGGCAGGATGTGAATGTGAGGAGTGCTGTTGATCTGATTAGGGAAATTGTTAATTTTGATAGACACTGAACCAAACGTCTTTCAAGCTGCTCCTGAAGGGGGAAGAAGTTAACTCCAGGAAAAAAAGCTTAAAGATTAAAGTTCATGTATCCTGCTCAAGGGGAGCATTAGATAAATAACACATAGCTAAAACCATGATAAACAAATTTTTAGATTCTGACAAACCTCAAACTGCTTTGGTGGTTTCATTCTTCAGAAAGAAAATGGTTCAGAGGGAAAAACCTACAGAGGATTTACTCATTCAAGAAGCTAGATTTCTTTGTACAATACCCAATCATTTCTTTACCAACCCTCTAAAGTCTCTCCATGCCACTAGCATCTAGACCACAGTTGTCTTTGACGCCGCTGGGATCATATTCACTGATAGCCTTTTCAATATAAGCTCCTCTAAGTTATCCCCAACTCCTCCCCTAATTGTTTCTGATAAAGGAAAAGGCATTGCCCCTAAGGAAGATATAATAAAGAAACTCATGCCTTTCATTAAACAAGGAGGATCAGCTCCAAGATTCCAAATCTTTAATAATTTAGCGTATCTAGAAAAAGATGGCATTGGAAGAGGCTAAAGCCCAAATGAAGGAGATTAAGAGGCTGGAATTGTTAAAGGCTGAGAAAGTGAAGGATGAAAAGAGGTTAAAGGCTTTATCTAATGAATAATTAGAAGCTCATGCAGCTCAGTTAGCAGCCTATGAAGCCTAGAGGGAAAAGGTGCTAGAGGAATATAATCACTATATCACTTTCAGGGCTGATCCTCTGCCTATCACCAAGATCAGCTACAGGATTGATAACTCCACCAAACAAGCATCTATGAGAATAACAAGGAATAATCAGCCATTAAATCACACAGTGTATGATAAGTTTGTATTAAAGATGCTAGGATTGAGTGAATGGCTTGAAGTTCATGCATTGGCATCTAAGGTAAAGAGCAAGTCAAATGATATGCTTGTCAAGAATCTAAAGGAAAAATTTCAGTGGGTAAAGACACAAGCTGAAAAACTTGGCATCCTTCCACTACCTCAGCTAACAACATTTTAACTCCCCCCAACTGTGAGAAAGTGGAATGAAAGGAGAGAAGGTCTGGGCTCAATTCATGAAGTATTCATCAAGGAAAACATAGTAATGGATGGGATGTAGAGGAACCTGACTCTACCAGAAGGAGTGGTTGGAAAAGAAGGCATGGTGATCAAGGAACTAGAAGCTAAAATTTTCTTATACAATGGTAATTTTGATCTAGTATTCCAAAGAAGAAGAAGTGAGTACGCTCTGGCAAGCACTCCTCAGCTCATAAGGATCCAAAATCTGATCAAGGTAGACTCTTAATATGCTCAACATGTTTATGATGAATTAATGTTTGAAATTGAGTCTAGGCCTTACTTTGTACAAGCTAGGGAAATAGTTAAAAAGAATCTAGATGGTATGGACTGATTGTAATATGATATGATGAATGAATGATTTCTTTTGATTATTTTCTTGTTAATTATGTGTAAGAATAAGCTGTGTATCACTTGCAAATTATTTTATAATTGCTTAATTTATATTTCAAATAAGGGGTGTTGTTGGCCAATTCAGTGCCACAATTTCCTTTCAAGATTTTTAGACAGAAAGTAAGCTAGTATTGGGACTCGCTGAGTGTAAAGCATCAGCGGGTATGAAGACCACTGAGTTGCAAAGCATCAACGGAGCAATAAAGGGACTCGCTGATGCAAGGCCTCAGCAAGCACCTCATACGTATTTAAGTCAAAGACATCGTCAAGGAAGTCAAAGATTACTTGAAGACATACTCGTCAGCTGGGATGGATATCAGCTGGTATGTAGAAGGAATACACTAAAGGTTTAAAGAGAGTCAGGGGTGGCAATACCCTGATGATCCTATTACCCTTTGGAGAAGAGCAAGCTGAACTTAGCTTCTTTGAGTTGAGTTTAGGCGGGACAAGTCAATAAAGCATTATGGCAAGACAAAGTGGTGTTTGACTTAAAGCATGAACTAAAGTATGAGTTGGTGAAAGTTGTGAACACTTGGCAGAATGTCACAAAAGTGATTGGGCTGAGATGATTTCTAAGAATGAACGTGCATTAAATGTAGTTGTACTTCCACCACAGGATTCTTGACACGTCCTAACTACCCCCACTAAGGATACAACCTTGTATAACTATAAAAAGAGAATGTTGTAACGAGTAAATGTCATCACTTTTATTGCTGTTATTATTATAGGCATTTACTCCTTTGTCAAACTTACACATTAGTCCGCTGGTGGGGGGGGGGGGCGGGGAATGATCCTATCAGCTAGTCTATATAAGTTCACTTGTAAACTTGATACTTTGTCAAGTTTACTTGTTCAAAGGGTAATCTTACATTGTCATTCAACTTGTGTGATCCACATAGCCACATTGTAATTACTTTGATTATATTAATAAATCATTACAGGATTGAAAAGTTATTACATGTGTTATTTACTATTGATAAGTGTTATATTTCCATATAGACGTGTTATTTGAGACTTTTTGTGAGAGGAAGTGTGTTTGTTTGAGATGAGAGTTTAATCTAAGGGTTGAGGAAGAGACTGAGGTATATCAGATTGATGAGGTGGCTTTTATCAAAGAGTAGAAGAAAAAAGTGTTGTTGTTGTTGTGTTTGTTTGAAATCAATCTAAGGGTAGAGAAAAGAGTGTGGGAACTTAGAGTTGATGAAGTAGCTTGATCAAGGGTGAGGATGATAGAGTATGTGTGTGAAATTCAAATGTTGTAGAGAAGATGATGAATAGTAGATATGCGATGGAGAATGTTTTGATAAGATATAGAGGATCCTTGGTTGACAATGAAGGGAACATAAGGTACAACAAGGTACAGGAAGGGAACATTGTGTAAGAGAATGTGAGTTGGCATATTAAAGATGAGATTTAAGGATTATTTGGTAAAGGCTTATGTGAGTGAAGGTTTGAAAAGACGAAGATAGTTGAATAAAGGATGATTTTGGTTTAATCCATATTTCTATTAAGATAGAAAAGAGTGGGCATATGTGATTATGGGATTGTTTAGGAAGAAGGTGTTTGGAGTGTGTGCGTGGAAGAGATGAAATCATTTGTTGGGTAAGAAGGGTGAACAAATGATTAGGAGGAATGTATTGTAGGTTTGTGTAGAAGAAGTGTAGCCTTGTACATGTGAGGAATACATGTGGTTGTAAAACAATTTATAGGTAAGGAGGTGAGAAAACTCAAAGCAGAATTAATCTCCAAATACCACAAGCTCATTTAGTCATTTAGAATTTAATCCATGATAATCAATAATGGATTTGATCACTAATCATCTTGATGCAAACAAGCTAAGTGCTTTGCATCTTGAGTATAAAGCAATATCCATGATGGGAAAAGGAAGCGTGTTTTACGCAAAGTGACCTTTGACTTAGTTTGACCAATAAGGCAGTAAAATCTGTTATGTGATTAGGAACAACGTATATCTAAGTTAAGGTCAAATGAATACTTTTGCTTGTTGGTATGTTGAAAACATGATCATACTAGGTTTAGAAATAAGTTTCGACCTTGGCTAGAGGCGTTTGAAAAAATATTTGAGTTGGCATTTTGTAGAAAAATAGGAGGATTTGTTTTTGCTCCTCTCTAAGTCTAAACCTCATTTGGAGTGTTTTCCCCAATTGCTCATATATCGCTGTACATACCTTTATTGGGGGGGGGGGGGGGGGGGGGGAAGTTTCACATGTGTCGGGTTAAGAGGAAAGCTGGACAAAAGAAAATCTTTAAAACAGTAGTTCGCCTGTGGGCGTTGCTCACGCGCTGCACGCTTGACCATCACGTGGACTGGAAAAAATCCCGGTTTTTTTACAGATTTAGGCTTATCATTTGTTATTTTTTTTCGAACGTTTATTTGTCAATCATTAAAACTAAAGAAGATCTTAATCAATGTTGCACCAACACTTGGGATCATTTACCTAGCATTTCCTTTTGTTAACAAACAATTAGATTTGTATAATCGCAAATAAAAAACAGGGACCGCCTGAGATATTACGAACCAAACGCTTTAGTTGTCCATGCTTTTAGGTATGTCTAAATGTAAAGTTGGAACCAGATGAATGAATCAAAGATAGTGGGTGTACAAGACACATGACCGGAAATAAGAGGTTATTCTTCACTTACAAAGCCTACGACGGAGGTAATGCATTGTTTGGTAGTAGCGGAAAAAGCAAAATAATCGGCAAAGGTACGATTACTCATAACTCCTTAAATATTAATGATGTTAGTCATGCAGATAATCTCAACTCTAACTTACTTAGCATAAGTCAAATATGTGATAAAAAGTGTAAAGTATTATTTAGTGAAACCGATAGCAAAATACTAAATGACGACATTACC
The DNA here is from genome assembly GCA_026074375.1 of Tanacetum coccineum. Classification (NCBI taxonomy): domain Eukaryota; kingdom Viridiplantae; phylum Streptophyta; class Magnoliopsida; order Asterales; family Asteraceae; genus Tanacetum; species Tanacetum coccineum. The sequence continues at coordinate 14,630 of BQNB010031316.1, forward strand.
ATAGGAATATGGATAAGGAAAAATGGTCTTTATGTAATGAAAATCAGAAATACACCTAAAGATAAACTTTGTCTAACCTCTATAGATGATACTTTGACGCTTTGGCATCGAAGATTGGGTCACGCAGACTATCTTCTAAAGAGCTTCTTAGAAATCTACCAAAGCTAAAATTTGAAAACCATTTTTGTGATGCTTGCAACATAGGAAAACAAGTCAATGCTAGCCTTATGCTAAAAAATATGGTTTCTTATGAATAGGTGTCTTAAACTTTTTAACTTATAGACTTGTTTGGTCAGTCGGCTATCCAAAGTTATTTAGGAAACTTCTACACATTGGTTATAGTGGATGATTATTCAAGGTATACATGGACTAAATTTTTGAAAAACAAAAATGAAGCTTTTGATCACTTTGAAATTTCAAGTAAGAAAATTCAAATTACAACAGGTTGTCTATTGTGGCTTTTTGTAGGATCACGGATCAGGAGTTTGACAACGATTACATGTTGACAATTCGAGCTTTTGGATGCATGTGGGATTACTCATAATTTTTCTGCTCTTATGCACTCCTCAATCAAACAGAGTAGTTGAACATAAAAATAGAACATTACAATAAATGAGTCGAACCATGTTAAATGAACAATCTATCCCTCAAAAGTTTTGGTGTAATGCCATCGACACATCTACATATATATTTAATAGAATATTAATGATAGCATCAAATATTTAATACTTTTTGGTGGCAAAATACCCCTTATATTACCTGCAAATGTTTCACTAACACTCGAAAACGAGATATTTTCATCATTTTGTAGTTTTCAGGTGAAATGCAGGAAAGTGACAAGAAACAAGGAAAAAAGGACTCAAAGTGTAAATATTTGAAGAATGTTACGCGTAACTCCAAAAAATGGTTACACTCGTAACAATATATTAATGCAAGTAGAAGATCAAGGAAACTTTACGGCGTAACTCCTATCTATTTACGGCCGTAAACCAAATAAAATGTGTGAGAAGGAAATCTTACCTAGATAGGGTTAACGCTTAACACCCCTTATGGGTAGCCTGTACCATGATGACCACAAATGTGTGAATGAAGAGGGGGGGGGGGGGGGTCACTTACTTATGGAAAATAATTTGTAAGGTCTTAGGGCGTAAACACCAAATCTGGTTACGCCGTAACAACTGCTTAAATATGGAATGTCATGTAAGAAGGTTACGGCATAACACATTTATAAGTTACACTGTAACAAGTTCGATACCAATAAATAGAGGCCTCATTCAAGCTATTTCGACGTCACTTCCTCCATAGCCAATTGGAGAGGCGACAAAGGCTTCCAACCTACAAAGAATTCCACCTGGAGTCCAAGGGAGATCACACTTTATTTTACTTTTTGTATTTAATCGTTCAAATACGAATACTGTAAGAATTATGAGCTTTCAATCTATGATTACTTCTATTTCTTGTTGTGTTTCCGTTACCATGAGCTGCTAAGCACTTAAAGTGCTGGCCTAGTTATGTAATTACTATTGTTGTGATGTTTATTTCTTGTTAGATTATGGTTTTGTTAGATATTCTTTGACTATCGTGTAACCCTGGGTTTTGGTAGTACGGGTGGTTTGGACCTTGCTTGCCCCATTATTAGATTATCTTGTCAATATGGGATCCATCGGGTACTAGGGAGGATCTATGGTGTAGGAACTAACCGGTCATCACACTTATCACTTAATATACTTAAAAAGCACAGGAACTCTTTTAGAGGGAGTTAATAATCTGTATAGGTTATTAGATATGTTTTGAGAATAGTTTGGATTAATCACTGCAACCTGGATATCCTACCTCCTATACAATTTGGACTGAGTTGGAATCGCGGGAAGTATAGGATATACTGTATATGCCTATTCAAGTCTATCAACCTTAGAAACCGCTAATGAAACCATAGTTTAACATTGCACAGGAAAACGTTTTCATAACGGTAGTAATGAAGTAACTACGTTAGCACGTTTTCTTTCTTGATATCTCCAACTCTTTTAATTTTTAGTATTTAATTCAAAAAAATTTAAATTAACGCACTCAAATACCATATTATTCCCTCATAATTTGAGGGGGAGCATTAAAATGTTTCAATAATTGGCTTGTTAATAATTAGACATTTTTTCCCTAAAACCATGAATATTTGAATCAATTGATATCCAAAATATCAAGAGGTTTGACATTTTTGATAAGGGAAAAAAATGTGATTAAAATATATGGATAAAGATGTGAATTTAAAGGACTCAAGTGCAAGTTTCTCCCTTCATCTGCTAAATATTTTTTGAATATCGATGCACATGTTGAGGGGGAGCAATTTCAAATGGTTTAAGGCTGAGAATAATACCAAAAGACCGACCATGTTTGTAATTACTTAGAGTTATAAGGTGGTTAGGATTAGGTATTCGTACACATGATCCAGCCAGAACTGAAGAAATCTACCTAGGGACATTCCACTAGTCAGTGTAGAAATCCATGGGTAAGATATAAAAAAAGGAGTAAAAGCGAGAATAAGGGAAAAGTGCCGACTAAGATGGAGCTAGTACTGGAACAAACCCAACAAGGTACTTGTTATGAAGTCTCGGTAAGCACTGAAGGAGTTGAAGAATTAAAAATAAAAGTTAAGGTAAAAGGTGAAAAGAAAGAAGCCCTCCTTACACTTAGGCAGAAACCGAGTCAATACATAAACTGTCAGAAACACTAAGCTGTTGTCTGGTATTGAAGACAGTCGTCATGGACCCAGTGACGCAATGCACAACCCTTCCCAACCACTCAAGATCTCTTAAAAGACTATTGTTTCACTTTTTACGGAGATTACACGCATTTCTATTGACTTTCTCACTCCAAGTTAGTTGATATTGAAAAGGTGGCAGTCTGCTCCAGCCTCCTATTACTAAAAACCAAAGTGAACTATCGAGTCTAGAGCCAAAAGAGATCATCCATAAATCTCATCAGGACTCTTATCTAAAATAGGCTTGCTAATTCACACAATGTGAAAAAGAAGAAATATATATCAAGAGTCCTACGTATTATCCTTGTGATTTTGCCAGAACATCCGAGTGATACTTAAGTATTTACAGTAAAGGTGGAAATCCTGCTTGAGCCAACATCAAACAAGCTCTTGATAGGTGAGTTGTAAGATCCTATAAGGATCGAACTTGTGACACTGGATATCGATTCGGTCCAGCTTATGAATTGTCGAATGAATTTTAAAAAGATTAAAACTGTTGGTGTGTTATAAAAACCGTTTGCATCTTAACACACCGACTGATTTTCTAAATAAATTTTCAATCTTATGTCCATCGAAAGCCTCACAAGGGTATTTGGACATAGGAAAGCTAAACACGAATTGACGATTTAATCGGGAAGATAGTAACTTACCGGTTCACTCTTACCGTGTTGTCTGCTTTGAGACGCTCCGGTAATAAGAAGGGCTAGTACAGCTGCAAAACCCTTTCAAGGAGATTCTTTGGAATTCTACCTGATCATAGGCAGTATTTGTACTGAGTAATGGGGAACTGTGGTTGTTACAACCGTATTTAACGAAGTGACAAAGCCACCTTCGTCCATATATGTTGTTTATCACTAACCTATTTATGCAGATTTCCTGACGGTGGTAGCAGTTTCCCGATGACAATTCGAAGCCAATACCACATGCTCATACTCGACCGACATATGTAAAGACATCATGAAAGCTCTAGTACATGTTTCAAGACTTCTGCTACTCTGATACCATACGTCTTTCTTAAAGTGACGAAGTATTAAAGTCAAAGAACTTCAAAGAAGTTTCCATAACTCTGATACCGAACGTCTTTCTCAAAGTGACGAAGTGTTATAGTTAAAGATTTTCAAGAAAGATGTCTTATTCAAGCTTTCAAGACCAAGAAATAACAACAGTATGAGCATGTCGGTCTAAAAGTCACAAGTGCACAAGACGGCAACAAGATCACGAGATGATGATAAGAGATTATGGTTGGTTGATGATCTCAAAGAAGTTTAAGTTCACATACAAGTCAAGCCTATCAGAACAAGCTCAAGCCTAAAGTCAAGGATCACTACATCATGTTCACAAGATAAAGTCAAGAAAATAAGTCTGCGAGCACAAGACTGAAGACAAAGAATAGTATGCTAGGTTTAAGTTTGTGACCTCCCTTAGGGGGAGATTGTTAGGAATACGAAAGTATCGGTCACTTCCATAAACATCATTAGATAGCTTGTTAAGTAATATTTGCTAACTAAGTAGGCTAGTTAGTCCAAGGCCCGTGGAAAGCCCATGAAAGCCAAGGCCATAACCGGTCATTATTAGAATGACAAGTAGCAGAGAATCTCGTGGTTTGCATGTACTTTAGATGGACTATATATACAATGCATGTGCATATATGGTATGTCCTAGCAAACCATAACTTAAATATTTTCAGCTGCTTTTAATTAAGTACTTTCATGCTTCAATTATTAATCATACATGACACGAGCCTAAGCCATAGACCTAAAATATAAACTACGAGGTTGTGATGTAAATATTTTGTTAGAGTTTATATTTTAGAATGTTTTTAGGTTTTAGGGTAGTCTAGGGAGACCAAGTAGTATTTTATTTCTTGTATTTAAAATTTATTAAGTAAATGGACTAGATTTTTAAAAATTAAATATAAAAAACCAAAAAAGACATGACGTGAGGTGGCCCAATAAATGGAGAACGAAACGTAGAGTTAGACAGAGAGGAGAGTTAGTAGGCTGTAACAGCGAGATCGCGTATAAAATGAATAGGTCTATGAATTAGTCAACCTATATAAAAAGGCTTAGGAAGGGTAAACCTGAGTTTAGACACATTTTATTATAAATGATTTGTTTTTAAAAATTTAAACAAATCGTGGTATAGATTCATGCATAGTTCATTAGTTCATATGTAAAACGAGTTTTCATAATATGTTAGTACATCTTAATACGAATTAAAAGTAGCTGAAACATAGTTCATAATATGTAAAACAAATCGTGGAATTTTTTGACGAGTCAAAACCTTAGAAATATGTTAGTACATCTTAAAACGAATCCGTTGACATAAAGAACGCAAAAAATGGATGTAAAACGAAGAAGTTATGGTCAAAACAAGATTTGTAACAATACCGGCAATTGCAGTTTTTCTATATAATCTGGCAGATTTAGTTTTCATGATTTTGACCCCTTTCGGGTCTGAATCGGCTTAAGTATAAAACTAGAAACTTGCTCGGAATATTTTTCGGTAAAGTTTCGCTAGTTTTGAAGCCCGAAAGTGTAAAACGGAATATTTATTTTTAATCAAACTTGGACTATTTTTGGGAAAATGTCATGAAATTTCCTGTACACTTTTTACAAAGTAATGTTGCTGTTAGGAATAGTAAAATAGTGTTTTCGGACGTTTTCGGGTCTGTTTGGACTATAAAAACCTTAGAAAATAATATAGCATCACTTATATAATATTTATACGCGTTTTAAACTTTATAAATATTATTTTATAAATTAATCAGGCTATATATATTGTCGTTGTAAAAATAATAAAAGTGGTAAATTTAGCGTAATCATTATTTTGATTTATAAGCCAAGACTAAAACTATTAGGTGGTGATATAACAAGATAAAATATAATGCATTGTTTTATATTTTCATGCGTTATTCTAAATCGACCTATAATTAAATAGGTTGCATATCGGTCATTTGCGACGACATTTCTTGTTTATTTTTCTAAAATCAATTCCATCACTTAAGGTGAGTTTATAGCCCCACTTTACTTGTTTAACAATACTTTCCAAATCTCGGGTGAGATACATGCCTTGTTTTACATTTGGACGCAAGTACTCTTTTAAACATATTACGAGTTGCCTAAGTAGCGATAACCCATTATGCCTAATATCATGAACTGTTAATTAATGATGATGTGTTATTTTATACACTATTTCAGGGTCATTTAACTCCTTAAATCATGCAAATATGCCCAGATTATATGCCTAATCGTGCGTTTTTAGGTTTTTAGCACTTGGATGGCATTTGGAGGAAATACACGTGACTTGGGCTCATTTGGAGAAGAAACGGACAAGACTACGAACCTACACCAAATCTCTTGAAGAATTGTGCATACAGAGTGTGGAGACGGCGTCGCAGGCATAAAGCGACGCCGTCGTGGTCTATCTAGTAACGACGTCAGGAAATTGATGACGGCGTCAGGACGTAACCGACTCATATCAGACCTAGAAGATTCTATCCCGTGATGGCGTCGCGACCACAACTGGATGCCGTCGCGACAATTTCTCTATATATATTAAGCCGAATTTAGGGTTTTAAAGGGGTAACTTTGTATAACTTTTGGGAGTCGAACCCTAAGTATTTTGTTAGCTTTTAGGCCGACTTTAGGGCCTTAAAAACCCTATTATAACTGACCTTAATCCATGTTTTAATCAAGTAAGATTATCTATCTTTAATCATTCAATATGTCTGTGTTGTTTGATTGATTTGTGTTCTTTGCTTCCTTTATAACATGTTAGGCTAAGTCCTCCTTTGTATTTGCTTATGATTGCATGAAAGTTGGATTGTAGATCCTTTTACTATTGCTTCTTGTGATGAATGTGCGCGTTAGACTTTAGAAAACTAACCATAAGGTATTAAATTGGCATAGATGTCTAGGAAAACGCGAGTGTATAGAAAGGATACCATCGGTAACAGTCTTCATACCACCTTACCCCTAATATGGTTGATCCCTCTTAAGATATTTCAATTGCATTTAATATACTCTTAGGGGCCTTGTAATAGTCTTCATACTACCTTACTTGTGCGTTGCCTTAATGGAATATTAAATAGACGGCCGATTCGTGTAATTCGTTCATGACTTAGGAAATACTTACACAGATCATCACGAGTGTGACAAGGCAACAAGATTAAGAGAAGCAATCTAATGAGTAATGTATGATTAAGCAAATACATTATTTTTATCATAAACTTATCACCAGTATTTTAGATTATATTTAGTTTAATTAATTAGTTAATCAAACCAATCTTTCATAACCATTGATTTTACTGCTTTCTATAAAATATAAAAATACAAAAATAATATTTGTTCAATCTCGTAGATCTCGGTTAAGCTCTGTTCGAGTCTTCCCAACCTATTCCCCTAGCGAACGATAACAACCCCGAGTCTTGCCTATACTACACTACAACGATTAGGTACAGTGCCTAGGGAGTTGTAAAACTTCATGTAGAAGTCTTAACGACACCCGCACCAATTACTTTGTGTAAGCGCGCGTGTTATAAATAGATCTATTTTGGATTGACATCCCCGTCCGACTAAGTTATGCTTAGTTGTCAAACGGACTTATACCATATCGGATTTTAGATGTTGTGGGTTGAACATCTACATGAGTACATTATTTGAATGAATTTGCACACATACATTATTGTAGCTTCAGTATAATGAGTTTAGGGCAATCGTAATTACATTTTTTGATTTTGTATGTGTTACATTATTTCACACATTGAACTCTTGCGGTCCCACATTTATACATACATAAACCTATAAACTCACCAACTTTATGTTGACACTTTTAAGAATGTATTTCTTAGGTGAATAAGCTGCTTAACATTTTTGATGTGCATTGGGGTCTAAACTTTTCAAGAATACATTCATGGATTTCTTTATGCATACAAACTATCTTTCCTCGTTGTACTAATTTAAGTCTTTAATTTTGATGCAAATTATTGGGACAAATGTTATAACTTATTTATAATTATTTTACAAATCAGCGAGGTTACCTTTCAAACCATCCATTTAGAAGTCGTTCTCTTATATCTTGTGCTATTTACAATTATGTTTCACCGTGTGCTAACGTCGGATTCAGTGGGAGGTAAGGAGAAATGGCTTATTGTCTAATATGGCAATTTGCAACTCCATGTTGAAATAGACTGGAGAATGATATTTTTCCTGTGCCCCTTATGTGTAAGTAGATTTGTGGAAAGCATGGCCATGCGACTAAAGTGTTTGACACACTAAGGGAGTACAAATCGAACCGTGTTAAAGACAAGATAGGAAGAAAGTATTCAGATTATACATCCATGTCTAATACTTTCAAAAATATCACAAAGTGTAAAGGGATACAACCATATACGTGAACTTAGGCAAGAAGCACTAAGTTCGTATATCACTGATCTCGGTAAAAATTGGTTTTCGTAAGCTAGGTACTTTATTGTCTTGCTCGGGACCACTGGGTAGCCGAAAGAATAAAATAACACCATGGAGTTATTAGTTTGCCCAAGTAGGATTCTGAAAGGACAATGTGCAAACAAACAATGGCTTTCACCACTACCCTTCACAGAAATGCCAAAGGGTCACACCGGTGCACACTAAACGAGATAATGCAAGCAGAAATGAGAGACGAGTTATGAAATGTAAAAGAGATAAAAGAGGAAATGAAAATACGACGTTATTTTTATTAGAGGGTAAAAGAGGAATTACACCAAGCCTAGTATTTATCCAAGATAAATACTAGAGGGTGTAAAACGTCAAAAGACCAAACAACTACCCCAAGGGGGTGTTGGGTCAGTTTGGACGAAACCCTAAGAGGGGGTGAGTTTGATTGTGTGTCAAACTCTATTCCTTGTTTTACAATGAATGCACCTCCTCATTGATGCCTATATAAACTAAGGCATTTATAAGGGTTTTTACACATCTCACAATAAACTCCTCAAACCCTAAATACTTCCTCCTCTCATATATATTTATTTGATCGACAACCAAGAAACCAAATGGTTTTGAAACCTTTTGGCCGAATCCCAAAGTTGACACATTGTCGACTTGGTCGACTACCAAGGTCGACGAACACAAGGGTTTAAACCCTTTTGTTGATCGATCGACTAGTAAGTCGATTAGGGTTTTCCCAAACCCTAATCGCACCCTTTTCGACACGAAGCTCGAATTAGAGTTTTACCCGGATTTCATACTCTCCAAACTTGCGATAGGTTCGTAGCCATAGTTCTACTTGTGTAGTATTGATGGATACCAGACGTAGTCGAGAATAAGTGATCATTTATGAAACCCGATGTCACACCCCCAAACGGGGCCTAGTCGGAAACACGTGTCCGGGGGCGTGATGTCATAATACACATCACACAAGATACAAAGAACGACCTCTAATGCTTTAATTAAAATAGTTAAAGTTTTACATAGGCCCAATGATAATATGCGGAAGCGAATAAAAGGTTTTAAAGTTTGACAACGATGTTAACATAGATAATAATAATAATTCTTGAAAATTGGTCCAATGCAAGGCAACACCAACAAGCAAGCAAAGACATCCATAGCTAAGAACCTGAGAAAAACATGCTAAAATGGTCAACATAAAGTTGAGTGAATTCATAGGTTTAAATTTAATATTACAAAGGGTGGACTACAAGTTCACATACGCACCGAACAGGGTACTACACACTTAGGGAGATACAACTTCACATAAAAAGCAATTACGTTTGCACTAAGCTCAGACCACCGATAGCTGCAATTAAAAAAAGGAAGCATATTATATGCCAAATAGTATTCCTCGCCCTAAACGTATCTGGACCAGGACCACCATTGACATTTCACAGACAGGGTAGTATATCCTTGTTCGGAACCTCCTGAAGTAGTTAAGCGTAAACTTACACACGACTAGGGATAATTAGTCTCAATAGATCTATTACAACAATCATGCTTACTTAACCAGTATGTCGGTTAAGCAATGGACGTTCATTTATAATTTTCGGGGCATTAATTGGTTCTATTCGCTACTTAGGCAACACTAATCAGGAAAAGAAAACGAACAGGTAAATGTGTCCATATTTGAAAAACAAAAAATGTTTTCTCACCCAAAATAGTAAAGTAAAAGTCGTAATCATGGGGTCTATGAACTCACCATAGTAAAAATGAAGCAAATGATATTCAACGCAAGTAAAGACGATTATATAGAAATCTAGCCGCGACCTAGAATAATAACGCGTCTTAGAAACACGAAAAGTATGCCAAGAATTGCACAAAATGTTCATACACCTTAAAGGACATCCATGTGTTTGTTGCTTTATAATGGATTACAAATCATGACGAAATAAAAATCATATAGTTTTTCGTTAAGTTTCGGCGTTTAACCAAAAATTACTATTTTTAGAAAGTTTCTATTTTAGAAAAGTTTTTAGTTTAAAACGTTAATACCGTCCCCTATATTTATTAAGTTTCCATATTTTCAAAACGCACTAACTACCTTAACGCTTAACTAACGACTATTTTAGTAACTTTCTCGCTGTTTCCAAAAAAGTTAACGACGTCTTTAAATGATAACTAATCCAATAGGTATGTGTTACTAATATTTCACTATTGTTTAGAAAAGTTCCAAAAGATGGATCCGAAAGTGTCCGAAAACTCATTTTACTATTCACATCAGCACACTATTCATCTGGTTTTGTCGAAAAATATTTCAAGTTTTCCATTTGGCTATAACTTGGTCGTTTTTAAATCAAATTTTAATGCGTAGTGCATATATGACAAACTATCTATCTTCGTAACGAGCCTCATCCAAAAACTACTTTACGCCTAATAAAACATTTATTTAGCATCTACCAAACCCCAAAACAAATTCGGGACAACAAACACTTTTTGTCAAAAATACAATCAAAATACACTCAAACTTCACAATAGTGCCTAATCTAGCCTAATCTCCATTCACAACTAATCCACAACAAAACCACACCTAAATCTAACCTAATTCCCTGTCATTTCCTATTGTTTGCGAACTCTCATTCAACTCACAACTCACCAAGAACAAAATAATTAACATAGTGAAAACAAGGTAACATCATTATTTATAAAATCTTGTTTTATAATCTTTTAAAAATTAAAACACAACATATGGATGTATAGATCTTGAACATATAAGAAGAACATAAGAAAAACCACAAAGAAAGATTCAAGATACTTACAAGAATGAAGAACAAGTAGAGAAATCACAAGATCTATACCCAAAATAACTAGATCTATAAAACCCAACAACAAATCTTGAAACTCCCTAACTTAGATCTTGAAGAAAAACCTGTAAACAACGAAACCAATACTTCATAACAACTTAGATGTTTTTAGAAATGACTTGGGAATGATAATCTTGAAAGAAATCAAAACTATAGAAATTATATGTATGTATGTGTGTGCCGTGAGCAAGAGGAGAGAAAAACAGAGAGTTGTGTGATTTTTGAGGCTATGAAATGATAATGAAACCCTAAGTTTGAGAATGCAAGGTATTTATAGGAAAAGGCTAGGTTAAGTGCTCATGACTAGTCAAAGATATGTAACCAAATGGCTAAGTGACCAACACACACCAAAGGTGTATGTGGTTGGGTTCGGACGCAAACACAAGCCACAAGGGGGGGGGGGTTCAAGCTTAAATCACTAGTTGCTAAATTAAATCAAATGCTTAGTGGAGTTGTGGTCCTTCATAGGTGAAAAATTGAAGACAAAGAGGTGTAAGAATCACATGTTCATGCATGGAAGATGAATACAAAGGTGTCACTATCTTGCATGTGATGGTGTTTTATTTTTTAAAATTCAAAATAAGGATAAAAGATGCTCTTTTGAATTTAATTAAGTGTGTGTATGCGTGTGTTTTGAGTAGAGGGGGAGGGATGAATGAAATTTTTGGCTTATGAACATGAGATGGATGATAACTAAAGTTTACACGAAAAGATTTTTTTGATTTTCGGGTTCCGTTAGGTCAAAAACGCAAAAAACGCAATTTAAACGTTAAAGCGTAAAAATAAATACCGGGAGTGATCGTAAACTACAAAACTATTAAAAAGATAAAATAACTCATGTAATATCTAAACTAATCAAAATCCAGAGTCAAACGCGTCCGATGACGTATTTTAGATTTACTTGGGTTAACTTCCCGTAAAAAAACTGCCGGGTTCAAACGTAACGTATAAAATCAAAAATAATTGTATCATTACAAACGTTTAAAATTTTGACCTGAAATTTTTGGGAGTGACATTCTTCCCCTGTCATACAAATAAACTTTGTCCCTCAAAGCTTAAACATGGACGAAAGGGTTAAACGAAAAGATGATGGTACTTTTTCTTCATCCATTGGTCTTTTATTCCGCGCTACCCAAGTAAACTCGAAGCCAGAATCGTGCTCGAAATCCAACGACCTTCACGTGGAATGCGGCTTTGCTTATGCCGTAACTTCTTGAGTCCTTAATTTAAACTGGTTCCTCAATTGAATTTAAGCTGTCATCAATCTGGAACTCGTCCAACGATAGCTAGTATTCGCCTACGAAACACTTTCTTCAGATTGTAAAACCAGGAAAGTACTATACCACTCGGCTTAATTGCTCTGGGAGTTCAATTCGATAAGCAAGCGTTCCTACTTTATCAAGAATCTTGAAAGGTCCAATATAGTGAGGGTTCAACTTCCCCCGTTTGTCAAAATGTATCATTCCTTTCCACGGCGACACTTTCAACATGACCTTATCTCTAACCTCAAACTCCAATGGCTTACGTCTCCTGTCGGCGTAGCTCTTCTGTCTATCTCGTGCAGCATTCAAAACGCTCTCTTCACACATCAGCTGAATGATCTTCTCAATTTGTTTCATGAACAATCCGACCAGTGAGTGAGCTTCTCCCAACATCAGCACAACCAAATAGGACGATTAACATTTTGTCACACCGTGAAACAAGGAGACTTCAACACGGTGCATCTTTCGATACTCGTAGTGATAAAATTTTGTTTAGTAAAGGAAAACTCCCACCACCATAGGTAGAGACTCTGCTCTCATCCAACCTTTCCCATAAATCAATCACAAACAAGCACGTTAGCATGTCCTCTTAGGTTTTGGATGGTTTCTTCTCTCACTTTGACCATCAGATCTATGGTGTAAACCAATACTCATATCCATTTGATACCTAGGGCTTTCGTTTCAGTGATTTCCCACTTACCACACAAATTCGAACTGTAAACTTACTGTCACGATACAAATACATCAAAATCAAACTCCATGCCTTCGAGACTAACTTCCTTCATGTATTGTCCTCCGTCAACTTCTCCATTGAGTCATTTCCTTCATGGTAAGAAAAAGTGATTAGACTTTGTGAGTCGGTCTACAATTATGCAAATTTGTATCCTTGACCAGACGACGTCTTTGGAAACTATAGTTAAGCTAAATCCATATGTAATGTTCCTCCTACTTTCATACTGGGAATCACTGGTTGAACCAACAAACAGATGGTTTTTGGTATTCGTCTTGACTTAGGCACGGTCAAACTTTTTACTGATGTAGGTGGCAATCTCAGCCTTCATATTCGGCCACCATACATCTACCTTTACTATCTTTGAACATCTCGTCCCATTCAGGATGTACACGAATCCCCTGTTGACTTATTGATTCATAGTCATATCCAAAACGATCTTCTTAGGTCACCAAAAACAGGGTATCCAACAACTCCCATTCCAAGGCATAATGTTTCATCAAGCTACGTTGCTCAAGGCAGTCTTAATGGGTGGTGAAAGGAAACGACACAACCACACGCTCATCAAAAACCACACAATATCAAATTTTTCCATAATTCTCCTCCTTGCATCCCTCAACCTTAGCTTCTAAGAACCTGCACAGGAGGTTCAGACCAATCGACAAACTAAAGCTCAACTCCGTAAGTGGCTTATTCTTTTGCACCCTTCAGCTCACGGCATCCGCACCACGTTCGCTTTCCTGGATGGATACTAATCTCGGCAGTTTGTTAGTCGCTCTTCATATTTTGAGAGCAAACACTACAGCTCCAAGCTCTAAGTCATGTGTAGTGTAATTCTTCTCATGAATCTTAAGTTGGCGTGATGTGTAAGCAATGACTTTCTCCCTTTGCATCAAAAATGCGCCCAACCCCTTACGAGAAGCATCATAGTAAACCATGAAGTTTTCACTATCCTTGGGTAAAGCCAAAATTGGTGCACTACACAGCTTCTGCTTTAACAGTTGAAATGCAGCTTCCACCTTTTTACTCCAATCAAACTTCATGTTCTTCTGAGTCAGCTTTGTTATAGGTTTGGAAATCTTCAAGAAACCTTTGATAAATCGTCGGTAATAGCTAGCAAGACCTGACGAATCTCTGTCGGAGTCTTGGGCGATGCCCAATCCTTGATTGACTCAATCTTAGCTAGGTCCACGTGAATTCCTTCACTATCAATCACGTGACCAAGAAATTGTACCCTTAACAGCCAAAAATTGCATTTCAAAAACTTGGCGTACAATTCTTCCTCCTTAAGCAACTCTAAAATTAACTTAAGATGTTCTGTGTGCTCTTCTTCGCTCTTGGAGTAGATCAAAATATCATCAATGAAAATGATCACGAATTTATCTAAGTACGGTTTGCACACCCAATTCATCAGATCCATGAATACTACTGGTGCGTTGGTCAGTCCAAACGGCATCACTTGAAACTCATAGTGACCGTAGCGTGTCCTAAATGCTGTCTTTGGAATGTCTTCCTATCGAACTCTGAGTTGGTGATAACCAGATCTCAGGTCGACCTTAGAGTATACTTTTGATCCTTGCAACTGATCAAACAGGTCGTCGATTCTCGAAAGTGGATATCGATTCTTCACAGTCAGCTTGTTCAGCTCACGATAATCGATACACATCCGAAAAGATTCATCTTTCTTTTTGATAAACAAGACCGGGCTCCCTAGGGTGAGGAACTCGGTCTTATAAATCCCTTGTCAGAAAGTTCTTGTAGATGAGTAGACAATTCTTGCAGTTCTGTCAGTGCTAATCTATACGGGGCGCGTGCCACATGTGCAGCACCAGGGACCAAGTCGATTTAGAATTCAACTTGTCGCGTAGGCGGTAATCCATGCAAGTCTTTTGGAAAAACCTCCGGAAAGTCCCGTACAGTCGGCACGTCCTCAAGTTGCTTCTCCTCTGACTTGTTCTTGATTTCCTTCTTCGTCACTTGTGCCAGAAAAATTGGGCAACCTCTCTCAATATATTTCTGAGTTTAAGTGCACGATATAATGCTCAACTTTGACTTCTCTCCTTTGCCTTCTCTATCACCTTGAACTATCAAAACTTCGTCTCCAAAAGGAATTCACACAATCTTCTCATCACAAACGATCACCGCATGATGGTTTTCTAACCAATCCATGCCAATGATGACGTCAAAACTACCAAGTTCTACTGCCATTAGGTCAATATTGAATGGATGGCCTAATAATCCTAACGTATAGCCTCTAAGTATGGTATTAGTCTTAGAAATTCTTTCGTCGGCTAATTCGACCGCATAGCTAACGTCTAAAGTATTGGGGGTTATATCAAGCAAGGTACTAAAAGTAGTCGACACGAAACTTCTATCGGAACCCGAATCAAATATCATAGAAGCATAATGGTTATTGAGAAGAAACGTACCCTTGACGACATTGGAATCGGGGTTAGCTTCTCCTCCACCCAACACATATGCCTTTCCTCTTGCTTCACCAACACCATTCTTGTTCCTAGCTTTGCTTACACGGTTTTGATCTTTTAACTTTGGGCAATCACTCTTGAAGTGTCCTTGCCTTCCACACTCGAAATAGGCTAAAACTCTCTGATTCACTACTTGGCCCCTTTGAGTAGAAGTAGCAGGATTTGTGACCTTACAATCCCGGGTCAAATGCCCAACCTTGTTACACTTCCTACATCTCACAGTGCAAGGCCCTTCGTGATGAAGCTTACACTTGTTACAAAGAGGCAACAATCCATTATATGGTTTTCTCTCATTGTTGCCAGCCGTATAGGCTCTTCCCACATTTTGACCTCTAACATTTGGCCTTTTGAATGGTGGCTGCTGTCCACGGTTGTCTCTCTGATTGACCTCCAATATCCTTTTGTTCTCAACATTTTTTACAGCATATCCCTTCAACTTTTGGTCCATTAAGTTATTAGCAATTCGAACAGCATCTTGCAGTCTTGTAGGTTCAGCGGCAATTACATTCCCTTGGATGTTATCGGGGAGTCCTCTAATGAATTTCTCAACCCGATCCTCCTCCTCGGGGATAATCTTGGTGCACATCATAGTCAACTCTTGAAATCTCTGAGTATAAGCAGCCAAGTCATTGTTCTTCACACTCAAATTCCATAGCTCAGATTCTATCTTTTGGATTTCACTTCTTGGGCAATACACTTTAGTCATTAGCTTCACGAGCTCTCTCCATGACATGGTGAATGCAGCCTCAGTCCCAATAGTCCTTTTATGTGAGTTCCACCAAGTTAATGCACTGTTTAACAATGTGAAAGTAGCATACTTGACTTGGTATTTCCCTAGACAATTGCTAATATGGAACACTGTTTCCATCTTCTCAAACCACCTTATCAACCCGACAACTCCTTTTGTTCCCTTGAATTTGAGTGGTTGACACTTCATGAAGTCCTGATATGTGCATTCTCTAGCAACAGGTCTATCACCTCTACCATTCTCATTTGGATTTCTATTTCCACCATTTCCATTATCGCCGTCACTGCCATTTTGGCTTTGATTCTTAGCCTCGAGAGCGTTAGCAGCACGGGCTTCCTCATGACCAGCCAATGCTTCTTCCATACGTTAGTTAACGAGTTCTTTGATTGTTTCAGGGGTCATACCGGAGCGAGTGATAGTCATTGTTCTACGTCACAAGACATAATGCACGATGAGATTCGATACGAGGTATAGCCATTATAAATGGTAAATAGGGTTTATATAGAAAAATACAATAGAACATGTCTTGCCAGAATAAGTAAATAACAATAAAGATGAATATGCGAGAGAATCAAAACAAGCTTTTCATTTCATGAATAAAAGCAAAATTCGGTTATGACCAACCCAAAATAGGTACATGATCTATGATTATTTCTACTTCTAACATCTAGACCTAACCATCAGTCTAATGTCCTACATGGTCATGGTACTACTAGTCTAAGGGCGAAAACCCAAATGTCTCTCAACATACGACTCCAACCTCCTAAGTCTCCTCCGAGTATCATCACGATCCCTACGAACCTGACGAAACTCCTCCTGTGATAGTGCCATGTGCCAACGAAGACTGTCAATCTAATCTCTCTCTATACTCAACATGGCTCGAACCTTTAGGTACTCCAGTCTTAAACTCCCAATCTTCTCAACCAATCTAGCTCGCTCTCTACTAGCTACTAACTAACTAGTCTCTAACTGTCTCTGAGTGGTCTCAATCTTAGTAATCCTATCAATATAAACCTCTGACATGTAGTGAACTAGATCAAAAATGGTATCCTCAAGATTAGGAATACCTCCTCTAGAAGACTCAGAACTATCACCAATGAGCCAATGGTACAACAAAACAACGAGATCTTTCATGTCGGGTCTCATTTAAGCCTCTTGCCTTAAACGCCTCCATCATCATCCCTAAACATCACTAAGAGCCAATCAATCTACAAATCCTACACCTACACCATCCTCAGGGTGAGCTACAACTCCCTCACTAATACCTACATCTACAACAGCCTCTACATCAGCAGTATCCACCTCCATATGCTCCACTCTGCTATCCTCTAGTGAGTATGAATCTCTAAACCTCTTGCGAAGTGGTAAAAGATCAGCAAGAGTAGGGGCTATCGACCTTGAAACATGAGTATGTGATGGTACCAAAGCAGTAGGGAACCTACATCTCTTGTGAGATGGCATAAAAGAAAGTGAAGATGAATCCAATGACCTCTCAGAAGATGAATCTAAGGATGACTCTGATGTAGTCGGTGGGTAAGGGGTAGACAATGGTGCAGACTTCCAAAGTCTAAAAGCCTCACTACGTCGTGGAGTGCTAGCAAGTGATCGATGAACAAATCTTTGTGGTGTAGATGAATCAGGATCGGTGGTGTCTGGTGGTTGGTATGCCGGATAAAAGAATGAAACTGAAGAGTAAACTAGAAAAGCCCCACAAGTCGGTGAAGAATGACGATCTGATAAATGATTAGATACACGTCTCCATGTAAGTCTACGAGCAGGAATGGGTCTATGATGTGTGTTTTCCAAGCTTTAAATTTATAATACTAGAAATACCGATTTTATTAAAAACACAACATTCGGGAAGTATACCCGTTCATGTATAATATAGCTTTAGGTAGAGTCCAGTCTTACTTCACGTGGAATAAAATTTTCATATTTAGTAAATTAAGGTGTCTAGGATTAGATAATATTGTCTACTGGATCAAATTAACCAAGACTAGCATAAAATACATCGAATAATCAAAGAATGCAATAAAAGGAAGATTTAATCAAATGATTAAGGTATGTTTGTTTAGGCAATGATCACTTAGATAATGATGTATTTGGAATAGTGTTTATAAGTTTATAAAATAGAGTCATCACCAGTTATAAATCCTTTCGGCCTTTAAATATAACTAGTGATTATATCGATTAATAACAACAAATCCTTTCGACCTTTATAAGTTATTATAACCAATATATTAAGTGGAATGATTAAACACATATATAAAAGAACCCTTTCGGCCTATATTCTTGTATAAAATATGTTTTACCAATTCAATAAACACATATCCAAACGCTCCATATCCAAGATCACATATTGCCCAAACAAAGAAAGAATACTACTTCATAATCAAAGAAGTAACAAAACACATTATGAACTCAAACAATTCAATAATAATCATATTCAAAGGATAAACAAGATTATACCAAATTCCAAGAGCAAATGATGGTAATTTCACAAGAATTTCTCAAGAACACTTTATTATATTCAAAGCAAAACCCGGAAACTATGAACAATTCTGTCACAATCGCCTATAGATTCAAATTACACTTTAATGCTACTTCCTTGGATGGATTAAAATCGGGAAATTAATGGTGGATAGTGGTGGTGGACGATGGTGGTGATGGTGGTTTGAAGGGGTGTTTGGTTCCTTGGTTTGTCAAGCCAAGAACACCAAAAATACCTCTCCTAAGTGTTACAAACGAAAGGAATTCATTTATTGGAGACTTTACACCTGGTTTCCTTGGAAATTTGAATTAAAGGGCCGCGTACAAGATATATAGTACGGCGGTTTTTTGGAACTCGTCAAGAGTGCGGCGCACTGATGAAAAAGTGCGCCGTACTTTGGCCTTTTCTTGGATCTTCTTCTTGAGATTTGTATGTGATGATATAATAAGAGATGATTTTGTCCCAAGCATCATAGGGAGGGTATTTTATAGGCTAGGAGATAACTTGGGGACCAAGTTAAAGATGTATGTGGATAGATTTTGGACCAGATTCGTGAATTAAATGAATCTTCATAAAGTATATTGTACTCATTTGCAAAACCGGCTGTTTTGGTAATATCTCAGTAGTTGGCCTCATTCATGGTTGTATATAATTGAATTTGCTTTCCGTGGCCGCTTGAATCAACTCAATCCGAGTTCGTATGCTCCAGTTATGGCCAAAACAGTGGACAGGTGTCGGGGGATCTTTATCTTGAGTTTACTTCTTCGTTTAAGCTTCTTATCTTCGTGTATTCTTTCGTTTTCTTCCACGACACATACCTAGAACATATAATAGCAAATATACTTGATTAAGTACCGAAAGTTCATGAGAAATGATCAAATAAATGCAAATTACGCCCCAAAAAACATGTATAATTCAGGCATTATCAAATCCCTCCACACTTAGCTATTGCTTGCCCTCAAGCAATTAAAGTGAGAAAACAAGATCATTTATCGTGATGTGGAGAAAAAATCATTTTAGCATTAACAAGTGTTTACTAGTTTTATAACTTTTTAGGCATTGACATATAACAGACCACCTCACATAGGGAAAGTGTTTGTCTTTGAATTCACACGAGTCACTCAGATATGGTTTATATTTGTGAAGTCAATCAATTGCACATACATAATCTAGGTCACTACCATATGCTTGAACTAGACACATAAACATGCCTGTTGAGGCGTGAGCACCTAGACAAAAATCTCAAAGAGGCAAAACATGATAATGATGAGGGTGAATAACAAATACTTGATTCCATGTGCTAGAACTTTGCCTTATACTTTGAACTTTTATTATTTTTTTAAATTCTTTTCATTCCAGATGCTGTAATAACTAAGGCTGGCACAAAACTTCTTCTTCATCGAGCACATTTTTCTTGCTCTTGGGATACATTGGGGATCTCAACACTAAAAGCGAGTGCTGCAGATACATGATTGCATATGGATTTATTTCACCTCATATCATACGACTTTGTCTATAAATTAACCTCACGGCGGTCTAGTAAATAATGATCAAGCACAAGTTTTGGAGCTACTAAATTACCGGCCCACTCATATAACTTTATACCAATACCAATGTTCCAGAAAAGGTGACAAAGACCATACGTACACATCCGTAACGACGGAATAGACACATATAACTGCATTCAAACCCTAACTCGAACAAGCTAAAGGCAAAAATTATCTTGGGTATCAAAGATGGATACCCGAATTCCTTAAGGCTAAATTTCTCACAATTTAGTGGACTGGGTTGTGCTAGCTATAATGTCAATCCGGTTGGATTTGCCTTACTAAGAGCATTTTTTTAATTTTGAAAGCATGTATATATATATATGTATATATATATGTATATATATATATGTAGATATATATGTAGATATATATGTAGATATATATGTATATATATATGTATATATATATGTATATATATATGTATATATATATATAATATATATATATATATAATATATATAATATATATATATATATAATAATATATATATTAAGATTTTCGTTTAAAAAATCAGTTGGAAAATTTGAAAATTTCTGCAAGGCAAACATGGAGGGACATGATTAATTTTTCCTATTTGCTACCCCTCTACACTTAAGTTGAACATTACCCTTAATGTGAGAAATGATAAATATAGAAAATAGAGAAAATTAAGGGAAAACGGTACTTCCCGGGGCATAGAGAGATATAGTTACGTTGGAGCTGTCCTTGAGTGATTCCATTACGTTTTTTAGTGAGGAGCGAAAGCTCCTCCACACTTATGTAGAGCATTATGCGTAAAATTGAAACTTCTCGGGGTTCATAAGTGCTTGGCTGAATTAAACGAAACGCCAAGCATGTGTATTTTACTACATGTAATATAATACTCCAACTCTATAAGTTTCCAAGTGTAAATTTCCAACCACCAATCCAAGCTCCACTTGTTTTATTTAATCTACATAATAAACACAACTACAAGAAAAACATTAAATACAAAAGCGCACTTTCGTAGGCACCACGGTTGCATTTAGCGCATGCAACAAGCCTTTAAACCTGGTGTCCCGAGTGGACGAGTTATAGTCTCGTGAGAGTTTCCAGCGAACACACCCACAAAGTTCGATTAATTTCTTTTTGGACGCAGAAATCAAGTGAGAAATACACGGCACTGGCCGAATGCGTGACATACTTAAAGACTGCAAAGTTTTTATTTTATATATATTTTTTAGTTTTTTTAATTATTATTTACTATTACTATTGTTATTATTATTATACTTTAACTTGATTTAAGATTCCTTAATGATACGGTTCAAGTGGGAATGATCCACTCTAAAAGCTTGGGGGTATGGGACTTTTGGTATATAATCACGGTATGGATACTCTTTTGTTTTTACCACGTGATAGCCCCTTTTTGATGTCTTAATAGGTTTATCTTTTTCAGTTTTATTGTCAACGATGATATGAGGTCGTGGATCTTTTTGAGTTTTCAGAGAATCATCGGACTTTCCACTCCCGGTGAATACAACATTCACATGTTTAGTTTGAGCTTGAAGAGGAGGATGAGGGTTAGTCCTATGGGTTTGTTTTGAAAAGACGTTTTGAGACTTCTCCCACTCATCTATTTTTCTTTCCATGTTTTTAATTTTAGTTTGGAAATTCCTTTCATTTTGCTTCATCTTTAAAATCATATCGTTAATATTGTTTTTGAAAAACATATTTGTAAATCTTTGACCATCCAAGAATTTAGTCATTAATTTTTCGAAATCAGTTTTAGATTGAGGTTCTTGGTTGATAGGTTTAGACTTTTTGTTGGGTAAAACACCGATAGTTTTACGATCGTCGCTGTCATAGAGTTTCCAATGAACAGTTCTCATGCTACGGATACGTCTTTTGAAATGTTCGAGATCATTTCTCACATCATTGTTTAAATTTGTAAGCGATTTCTCATAATTATTAGGATCATGAAGGGATTGGTGAGAAAACGAATCATAAGAATTTCGGTTTAATAATCTTTAAATTAGAATTGGCTTCATGACGTTCACACATCGGAGTGTCATCGTTCATGTTGTTTTTAGAAGCGTTTCCATTTCTAAGCTCATTATATTTCTCACACATATCTTCTAATTCTTCATTTAAGCTTATAAGTTGAGAATCCATAGCCTTCAATTTTTCCATAAATTGAGAAATATCAGTATTACTATCACTTCCATTGGCAAAAGCAACAGATTTTCGATGATGTTTGTTTTTAGATTTAATGGGCCAATCATGTTCGAAAAGGACTTTGTCATCAAGAAATTGAAAAGCTTGATTTGAAGTTTTGTAGAGGAAGATTCCTTCAGCTGTTACGTTCAGGATTGCCTGAGTGGGTTCGTCTAGATCGTGATAGAATATTTT
>BQNB010031316.1:37615-54086 GCA_026074375.1 Tanacetum coccineum
TCATATCCTCGAGAGTTTGAATATTTCTCTCTCTTTGTCCGTCAGTTTGTGGATGGTACGTAGTACTCATATCTAAGTTAGTACCCAAAGCCTTCTAAAGTGACCTCCAGAAATTCGATACGGATCTCGGGTCACGATCACAAATGATTGAGATAGGGATTCCATGCTTCGTGACCACTTCCTTTAGGTATATTCTTGCCAGTTTCTCCATGAGATCAATTTCCCTCATGGGTATAAAGATTGCAGACTTAGTAAGTCGGTCGACAATCACCCAAATAGTGTCGTAGCTTTGTGACGACTAGGAAGCTTCGTGATAAAATCTATAGTGATATTGTCCCACTTCCATTGAGGTATATCGGGTTGTACTAACAATCCTGATGGCCTTTGGTGTTCGGCCTTGACTTTAGCACATGTCAGACATTTGCTAACATAGGTGGCGATGTTGGCCTTCATATTGGGCCACCAATATAGCTTCTTCATGTCCTGATACATTTTGTCAGTTGTCGGATAAATAGAGTATTTTGACTTGTGAGACTCGTGCATGATCACGGTCCTCAAATCACCATAACATGGCTACTAACTCCTACCTTTGAAGCATAGAGTTCCATCCGCACAGGGTTCCAACTTTTCCGTTCTAAAATTCTCCGGATCCTTAGAATTTTCAAGCAACATACCTCCAACATCTTCGTTCTTTGAGTTCTCTGGTTTTCGTGCTTCAGTCTGAGCATCCAAAATTTGTTTGGGGAGATTCAAACCTATAGTCATGAATAAGGCTTAACCTCTTAATGGGTTGATCTCTCTCTTCTGGTAGAGCATCAGCAACAACGTTTGCCTTTCTCGGGTGATAACAAATCTCATAATCGTAATCACTGAGTAACTCCAACCAACGACGTTGCCTCATGTTCAACTCTTTCTGATTAAGAATGTGTTGTAGGCTCTTATGATCAGTGAACACCATGTACTTGGTTCCGTACAGATAGTGCCTCTAAATTTTGAGAGGCGAATACACTAACTGCTCCAAGGTTTTCCAAATCTTGAGTCGTTTAGTTCTTCTCTTGAATATTCAGTTGGGCGTGATGCTTAAGCAATACCTTTTCTCTTTTGAATTAAAACACATGCCCTAGCTAATCCCTTCCTTGAATAGCATGCAGTATGCGATAAAATCCTTCGCTTCCTGTAAGGTTAAGGCCAGGATTGGAGCACTGCACAACTTCTGCTTCAACAGTTAGAAAAGCTGTTTTTGTTTTACCCCACTCAAAACTTGACCTTTTTGGGTGAGCTTGTCATTGGTTTAGCGATCTTCGAAAATACCTTCAATGAATCTGCGCTAATACCAGCAAGGACCTAAAATTTAACGGAATCTTCGTTTGGCGATTAGGAGATGCCAAATTTAATGGATTCGATCTTGGGGGATTCCAACGTAAATGCCTCACTTTCAATCACGTGTCCACGGAACTGTATTTGGGAATCTGAAAATTCCCACTTGGAGGTAATTTGGCATCATTATAAATCATCTTCTTAAGCAATTCTAAGATTAGCTTAAGGTGTCCTGGTTCTACTTGTTCTTTGAATATATTAGAATATATCATAAAGAACAATTACGTAATTTATCAAAATTGGTTTGCACACCATTCATAAGGTCCCATGAATACGGAGGGTGCGTTTGTCAAACCAAACGGGTAACTTGAAATTCATAATGGCGTAACGGGTTTTTCTTAAAAAATGGCGGTCTCTTTGGAATGTTTGCTTCTCGAACCCTCAGATTGGTAATAATCGACTTTAGGTCTATCTTCGGAGTAGGACACTCGACCCTTGAAGCTGATCAAATAAATCATCAATTCTTGGGAGCGGATAACGGTTCTGACGTCAGTTTATTCAATTCCCGGTAATCAATGCACATTCGAAACGTCCATCCTTCTTCTTGACAAACAAGACCGGAGCTCCCCAGGGTGAGGAACTAGGTCTTATAAAGCCTTTGTCAGATAGTTCTTTTAGTTGCTCTGATAACTCTTTCATTTCAGAAGGTGCTAATCAATAAGGCGCCTGAGCTACGGGTGCAACACCAAGTATCAAATCGATTTAAAATTCCACTTGTCGAGTCGGAGGAATACCCGAAAAGTCCTCAGGAAAATACTTCTAGATTAATCTCGAACTATTGGTACATCCCTCAAGTCGACTTCTTCTCCGGATCTTGTCTTCAACCCTCCTTTGTAGTGACATGTGCCAAAAAGAAACTGGACAATCCCTTTGAGATGTATTCTTGTTGTTTTTGGAGTACGAGATAATGTGCAGATGAGCTCCGTGTCCATGGTTCTCTTCCTCACAGTCACCGTGAATAATTAATGTTTCATCTTCCCTAGGGGATACGAACGATCTTCTCGGCACACATAATGATTGCTTGGTACTTTGCCAACCAATCCATACCAATTAAGGGCCAATTCGGGAATACTACCAAGTTCTACGGGCATGAAATTTATGTGAATGGGTGGTTAGGAGATTTAATGTGCACCCATAAGGATATGTTTAAACCCAATTATTCTCCCGTCAGCGAGTTTGAATCATCATAGTGATCTAAGGTTAGATGACGTGGATATCAATTTGGGAAACTAAATGCGTAGACCAAACCTTCATATCGGCACCTAGTATCAAATAATATAAGAAGCATAGCGGTAGTTGAGAAGGAACGTACTCGTTACACGTTGGAGTCTGGGTTCTGTCCCTGCATGTCCACGATACACTTGGCTGGAGCCCTTTGTTATTACCAATTGAGTTCCACGGTTTTTGTTATCTTTAGGCTTTGGGGGAATTCCCTCTTGAAGTGTCTTGAACTCCACACTCGAAGCAAGTAGGTTTCTGGCCTGTCCCAGTGCCCCTCTGATTGTTGCATTATGGCATTTTCCCACATCCTACTGTGCACAGGAAAGGGCAAACTTTGTTGCATTTGTGGCATTTTGGAGCACACGGACCGTCGTGGTGATAGTTGCATTTAGCGCATAGGGTTTTAGATCCCTCGTATGGCTTCTTTTCACCAGTCCCTGCAGTTATAAGCTCGGCCCAGTGTTTCTGCCTATTTGTTCTGTTGTTGTTGGTATTGATTGTTTCGGGGGATGTTGTTTTCAAACTTCCTTTTGTTCTCAGCATGTCTTTCAACATGTGCTGATTTTATCATTAGTTCAGTGGCCATTTTCAACAGCATCTTGCATAGTTTTCGGTTTTGATGCTACAATATTTCCATGGATCATGTCGGGTAATCCGTCGACGTACCTTTCAATCTTGTCAGACTCCTCAGGAAACATCCTAACATACAACAGTGCTAGTTCTGGAAACGTTGGTTGTACCCTATCACATCTAGTACCCTTCACTTTCAAATTTCATATATTCAGCATTGGCTTTTTAATCTCGTTCCTTGGACAGTACTTGTCAGCATTTTCTTTCTCAGATCGGCCTAAGTCATTGCATATGCAACCATCTTTGACTGGACCTATCATAACATGGGGAATTCCCACCATGTTAGAGCACCTGCTAGAGTGTACATAGTGGAAAACTTATCTGATTTTCCACTGGCAGAATAGTTGCTTATGCGGGAGGAAAACAGGTCTCATCCTTTCGAACCATTGAGTTAATTCAACAACTCCTCAATGCTTTTAAATGATTGAGGTTTGCTATTCTTAAAGTCTTGGTAAGGCAATCTCGTGGAATGCGTTCAGGTCCTTCTACCACCCGTTCTCGAAAGTATGGCTGTCGATCGCCATTCCTGTTTTGCCAATACATGCTGCCAAAGCTAGGCAGGGTAGTGACAACTTGGTCATCATTGGCCTTGAGTTTGCGGCATTTAGTGTCCAGTTGTGGTAGGAGTTGTGATTGGGGTGGCTGGGGTTGTTGTGAACTGTGTTTGACCTTGTGGGCTCGTTTTTCGTTACATTTTCTTTAATCACAAGGAAAATAACAATTCAGTTAGATTTCATAAAATCTAAACCTATTGACTTGACATATAATGATGAATAAAGTTGGAGATATCCCACACCGCCATAGTGAAATATACAACTGGGAATTGTAATACAAATCAAAGATAATAACCAAATCGACATTCATTCATAAACAAATTCGATTACAGACGTGACATAATACAACCATTCCATATATAAATTGGAAAACATACATGAATGGTTCAGATACAAAATGATCATAATGATTAGGTTACAAAATAAACATAACAACCTAAAGCCTTACTAGCCGGGATTGAACCCGTAATACTTAGTAGGCTATATACAAAATGACTAGCCATAACATGATCTAATCTATGAACTGCTACCAGCCTCCTCTGGCAGCTCTGGCTGTGCAGGACCTCCAACGGGTCCCTGCTGTCCCTGTAGTGCGGTAACCTGTCCCTGTAGTGCTGTCACTTGTCCCTGTAGTGTGGTCACCTATCCCTGTAATGACTGCATCACTGTCAATGTCTGTATAAGCTGCTGCTGTCGGGTACGATCAGTTGTCCTCAACTCTCTCATCTCTGCAGATCTCCTATGGTCTGCCTTCAGCATCTCTGAAGTCACAGCCTGTCTCCTGCGATCAGCAGCATGCAACTCTCTAATCTTTGACATCTGACCCAGTACGGTAGTGCGCAGTGACATAACCTCTCCGCGGGTAAGATCACTCGCATCCATCGATCGCCTCCAAGCCTCTCGGGACATCTAGCCTATGTCTCCTTCAGATGCGTGTATAGGAATTTTAATCGTCTGTCTCTAAAAAAGATATAGAGCCTGACCAGCCAATAGTTGTCTCTGACTTTGCTATCGTCTAACTCGTTATAAAATCTCATCCGTGTTTTGCCTAACCCTAGTTCAAATGCTGTCATTTACGTGGATCCCAACTCCGTGTCAGTACGAACCGGTACCCTCTGCAGTGGTCTCAAACTATCTCGTCCCAGAGTCGTGTGATTCCCTATATCAACTTCTCTTTGAATCACGCTGATTCCTATCCATAGTAAAAAATAGTACAAAGCCATAGTCTGCCCCTAAGACCTCCAGCCGATCTAGAACACAGTGATGTGCTCTCTCCTACTCGTATATAGGACAAGAGCTGACATTAACTCTTCGAGTGGTGGTAAGGGTAACTTCGGGTCGGTCTCCCTACGACTAGCAGAGGGTAGTAGCAATGGTGGTGATGAAGTAAGAACTGATATGGGCAAGGGTGGTGGGTATTCTGATGTGTGCATTTTGATCTAGGTGGGGGAGAGTATGTAAGGGTGGTGGTGATGGTAGTGAATGGGGAAGTAGATGCGGCCTCTGACTCTTAGCCGGTCTAGCAGCTCGATAGCCCAATGAATGAATGGGGCTAGGAGGTGGTGAGGGAGATAACATAGGTGAGGGTGGTGATAGTGGTAGTGATGGAGATGGTAGCGGGGGTAGTGGCGGAGAAGGTATATGGGGAAGTGGTGTTGAAGACCTTTGTGTTTGAGAGTGGTGAGTGGTGGAGTAATATAGCGAGAAGTCCGGCAACCTTGTATCTAGACCCTTACAAAAAAAAGTTGTAGGTGTGGAGCTGAATAGAAATCCTAGCTATCACCGATATGCAGGGTGTGGTGGTGGTGTGGCCGCTGACTCATCAAGTCTCGAAGGCTCTGTCTCCCTCAGCAGATGGGCTGATCGCAGCTGGTAAATAGCATCAAATACGAGTCGGCAGGAGCTGGGTCTCCTCCTCTTCCTCATCACCTCATCAGCCTCCATGTCAAACATCATCATCCTTTATTCCTCCTCTGATGGCTCATCCTGTCTCTCCGTCATTCCTCCCATCAGTAGGATAGTTCAACAGGATCCTCTCAGGGTCCTCTATCGTCAGTTCTCATCGGGTTCCACCTTGGTCAGTATCGGGGACATGTCAGGTGACGAGCAGTGGGTTGAGGCATCTCAGCATCTGGGCTGATCCTCAGCAACATCTACATCATCAGCATGCTCTGGGCCTGGAAACAAATATTTGGCGAGAGTTGCCGGCTCTGGCTCCTCAAGGCCAGGCACGTAATCTAGAGAGGGTAGGGCTTAAAGAGCGGCCTCCATGTATGGGTCCTCTGGCATCCAAGGCAGCTCAAGGTACTCGTGATCATCGGCTCTCGGTGATCCTATGTCTGATAAACCCTTAAATGGGCTGGAAACCTCCGTGTATGTAACCCCCAATTCATCCGAATCTAACATGACTGAATCTGAAATTTCAAAATAGCTTATATTAGTATTTATTATAAGACTTTATAGTAATATACATTTAATATCATAACATGTATATCAATTATGAATGATAATGTCCACCAATAATGCAAAAAGTTGTGTATGCATGAATGTATTGCACATATGTATGTCCGTTTAAACACCTTCTATATTGAATTCGATGTTTGGAAAACGGTTATAGTCCGAGCCTAAACATTTTGGACCTGGTTTCTATAACCTTGTCCTCTGATAACCAATCTGTAACACCCCCCAAATTGGGTCGCTGCGGGAATAAGGTCGGGGCGTGTTACTTTCAGATCAATAGGCACTAAGATATATGTAGAACGACCAAATACATTGGATTTAGCAATTTGTTTGATACAAATAGCCAAGCTTTTAACTTGTTCATGTTATTATTACAAAGATACTGTGTTTCACAATAAATGAGTTTCCTAAAACATAATGCAACCTATATCTTTAGCTGGACATACTTAAAAAACGAAAAATCACAAAATGTTACCTTGGCACCTTATGCTTACTGTCTCTGAAAAACATTGCTTTTAAAAACATCAAACAATAATGTTGGTGGAATTCATAGGTTTGATAAATCATATATTGTTAGGACCACAAGATTTTCCCAAGTCCCCCATATGATAATGCACAGATGCCATACATCATATTAAAATATTAAAAAATTTTTTGTTAATTTACGTTAGCCCTAAGTCTTGAACTGAAGCTCGACATAAATGAATACATATAAAATGGCCTCCTATCATTCCCGTGTGATGATGTTCTAACCCGCAACATCCTATGTTTCGGACATGGTATACGTTCGTTTGCCCAGTGATAGCTAATCACCCGAACGGGGATGTCAATCCTAATAGATCTATTCATAACATTCGCGCTCACAATCCAGTAACTGACAGTTCATGATAATGGGCTCAACTAGGGTTATCGCTACTTAGGCAACACGTAATCATAATATAAAACTTATCCACTTGTGTCCAATTATAAAACAGTGCATGTTTCTCACCCCAAAAACTTATAAAACAAATTATGTAAAACGTGGGGCTATATGAACTACATGGTGAGCAAATATCAACGTGTATCAACAGAAATGCGTCACGATGGTAATGATCGAGTTTGCAACCTTATCCAATATCGGTCGTATAAGTCTAATCACTTTGGGTAACTACTAACCATTTATCATCTATATAGCTAATCACCATCTAATTGTTTTGGTAAAATTGTGTTTAATAAGTTAAAACGTTTATAATTTCTGTTGTAATAAAACTGGCGTAACTTTCGCGTTTCAAGTCAGTTTCTTGCGTTTCTTTTGTCTACGTTTTTGTATTAAGACAAGTTATCAATATTTGACATTTTCATATTTTTAGTTCCCTGATGAACAGTACTTTTACTGTTCACACCAGTTATAAAGTTATTTTTATAGTTTTAGTTATCGTAAAACCCGTAAACGTCGTATTTTATTCGTTATAGCTCTGTTTTTAGCGATTCTTTCGAGCACGTTCTTGTTATTGAAAGTCCTATCTATTTATGAGGTTTACAAAAATATATGTTTTTGTCATGAATAGTAACTTTTATAAAAGTATTTATTGTTGTAAACTCGCGTAATTCATAACTCTTTCGTTATTAATTGGAAATATTTCATTTCTTATCCTTTTGGTTAACTAAAAATAGTACAATCTGTGGAAAAATACTAAATTTTTGTTTTAGAAGTATTTTATAACTTTCTTTTATAAAGTTTATTTTATAAACCGGTATTAACGTAAATCGTGTTTTTATCGTAACTTCTTCGTTATTAATCTGTTTTTTGAGTTTCTTACCTTTTTGGAATCGTCATGAGACGTATTATTTTTATAAAATGTCAAACCCACTGTTAGAAATTCGAAATCCAAACAGCCCCTTTATATTTAATATGTATACTTTTATATAAAGCTTGTTTTAGGTACTTTTTACTTTTGTAAATTACCCAAGTATTTTATACCAAGTATATTATATGTCTTACATATAAATATGTCCATTAGTCCACATATTGTCCACATGTCCAAGTTAACAAGTCCATAATAACACTTATAAACTATAACTTATTAAAGAAACCCTAATTTAACAAGTTTACATATGAACTTTTTATACATTGACAAAGTCGGTGTACAATGAGTTTAACTTCCTTTTTCTATTTTTCATTATAACCTTATTTTAGTATTCATATAACATAAAAAAAAGTCCATGAACAAGGTTAACAAGTCATTTGCAATACTTTTACTTGTAACATATTAAGTAACTTTGAAAACCCTAATTTGTATATATTCATTTTAGACTTTAACCAAACATGGTAGCATCACTTTATACTTCATTATATCATAATAATTAACAAAATCATATCTATGTAAAAGTGTTCAAAATAATAATCACAAAGTAAAAACTCTTTTTATTTGTTTAAAAGTCTAAAATGGTGATTTTGTATAAAGAAATTATATACACATTTAAAATCATAATTATGAAATGAGGCTTAGGGTATAAGTAACTTAGAATGATGAGTAATGATGATCCACAAATCCAAACCCTTGTTTAGATTTATAAACCTTAGCTTTTTCAAACCAAGAAAACCCTAATTATCAAATGAATCCTCCTTGCTTCCTTTCTTGTTTCAATACTTGGTAAATGGTTAACCCAATACTTCAAATCCATCTTGAGGCATACTTTGATATGACTGTGATTATTTACTTGTATGTGTTGAAGAAAAGTTTGTATGAATTATTTAGATGGGTGTTTGTTTGTCGTGGCTTATTAAGGGCAAAAAAGGAGTACATGTTTGGAATGTTTGGTAAGTGAAGAAGTGTATGTGCTAACTCTTGAAAAGTGCAAGACTTATATGCATACAAGACTAACCAAAAGTATAAATAAAGGACCATGGAGTGGCGTGCAGGGGGGGGGGGTGGACGGCAACAAGAGGGTTTTGGGGTAATAGTTAGCCAAAATCAATATTCTTGCTATAAGTATTATAAGCTCCATACTTGTACATGTCTTTCTTTTATTACTTATGTTTCTTTGTCACCAAATAGTAGGGATTATCCCATGAAAAAGAGGAGAGTGTTTCTCTAGATATTTACTTGCATAATAAAGAAAATGAAAGTATTACTTGTATTATGAAAGTGTAAGTTGTAGTTTCCTTTACTAAAAGTGTAAAGGTTTGTAATTTATATGTCTTGGTTGCGTCCTACATCATTTGGATGCGTTTTATATGTCATATGCATATGGGTAAAGTTTGTAATCTTTGGTATGGAAATAAAATAAGCATTTGTTGAAGCGTAGATTAAGTAAATGTGGTTCCCCCCCCCCGCAAGGTATGCCTAACGTACTTTATCGCGAAACGTTATAATTTACGTAACAATAAAACTACAATGAACAAGTTAATAATTATCATCAAAATATTTACTTAAACACTGCTTGATGTAACATTAAATTGTTTGTTGGCCCGGTTTACATTGATGTATTTTAGCTTACGCGATTTTACTTAATACATGAAATTAAGAGCAAACGCGTACAACACTAAAAATAAATAGTAGATTTATTGACATCGTCAATGACTTGAAAACACGGGGTGTTATAGTTGTTTTCTCTTTTGATAAGTTTCGACAATATCTTATCTTATCAAAAACTGCTCTACATTGATCATTCTGCCTTGAAGTATTTGCTCAGCAAAGAAGCCGCGAAACAAGACTTATTAGGTGGGGTTCTACTTCTCTAAAGATTTGACATGAGATTAAGGATAAAAAAAGGGGGCAGAGAATATAGCTGCCAGATCATTTGTCAATGACCGGGTATACTTCCCGTTAAAGTGTTGTTTTTAGGTATAGTCGGCATAAAATAAATAGTAAAACTTGATACATAAATAACACCTACACAACGACACATCAAGTTTTTGGCGCCGTTGCCGGGGAGTGAAGTTGTTTAATTCTTATTTATTAGTGTTTTAGTTTAGTTTAGTTTAGATTAATTTGCATATTTGTGTGTTTGTTTGTGTGTTTAATTTTTTGCATTGTATATTTTTGCATATTGTGTGTTTGTGTGCATTATTACAGTTCGCTGTAACTTTCTGAGTTGAATACTCATTACGGCGTATTCAATTTATTGGATACGACGTATAATTTTTTTTCAAACCAATACAGCGTATTCGACTCTATCATCAATACGGCGTATTCAGTTCACTGAATACGGCGTATTCAGTTCACTGAATACGGTGTATTAAGCTATTTGACAGTTTTCTTTCCTAGCAAATTTATTACAGGTTAAAATGGACGACCCCAACATTACTATAGAGGAGTATATCAGGCTTGAGGAAGAAAAAGCTCGTAGGCGTGGTAAGGTGTATAACTGGGAAACTGCTACGTATGGTAAGATTTGGGATAATGAAGACGTTCACGACCTCGGATCTGTTGAAACTGAATTCCCAACTATAGTCTTTAACGACACGTTAACATCTGAAGCAACACTCTCATGTGAGCCTACGGTAAGTTCTCTTAATGATGAAATTGACTTTAGAATATCGTTTGACTAATCCGACGATGATGATTGCACGGTAATTTTTGACAAAAATTCATTTTCCTACAAAATAGTTTATGTCAACAATTTAAAAACAGATTCGGAAAATAATAATGATAAAGTAAATATGCCTTTTCTTCCATCACCCGAGCCTACGGTCAGTTATTTTGATGATTTAGACTACTTTGAAGATTTTATATCCATAAAACATTAATATAATTTTGTATTTATGATATATAATAATTTGTAGATTTATATAATATTATCAATACTATTAAGAAAATGACATTATAGTAGGATCTTAAGATCTCGATCCGATCTTTAATCTCGATCTTGCAAAGACGAAAACGATCCTGGGTAGGATCCTGATCTTGACAACCTTGGATGCAACACTCTCGTGTGAGCCCTTGGTAAGTTCTTTAACGACAATGAATTTGCACTTTAGGTATTCGTTTGACGAATCCGACGATGAAGATTACATGGTAATTTATGACAAAAACTCATTTTCCTATAAAATAATTTATGTCAATGATTTGAAAACGGATTCGCAAAATGATAATGAAAAAGTCAATATGCCTTCGTTTCCGTCACCCGAGCCAACTGTCAGTTATTTTGATGATTCAGACTTCCTTAAAGATTTTGAGAATGAATTTCCAGCCATTGTTTACAATGATGCTCTAACGTCTAAATCAGATTTCTCAACTGAATCTGTTGTAATTCCTCAACATATCGATGAATTTAATTTGAAAGACGAAACATCATTGTATGAATGTGATGAAAAGGAACAAAACATTTTATACTTTAATGATCTATTTCCTTTTAACGTAATTTATCCTGATGATTCAACCATGGATACGACATATTGACTATCTTGACGTTATCCAGTCTTTATTTTTCTGTTATTTAATTGTCTTCTATAGGTCTCAATACGACATATCCTGGGGTATGGATACGGTGTATCGACTTCCTGTACAGTTTTAGGTTATTATTTTGAGTCTAACTAACGAATACACGGAGATAGAAATTGCACTTGTTTTCTTATGCTTAACACAGGATCTCGCTGAAAAATGTTGGTTAAAGTATCTACAAGTCTGGAAGTGTTGGAGTCTTGAAACCTCAAGACGGATGTTCAACACACAATCTTGCTCAATAAACCTACATGGAGAATCTACCGAGCAAATACGAGGGGAGTTTCTCATTCTAATTCTTTTTAATTCCCGTATTTAATGTTTTATCTATACAACGAGGACGTTGTATAATTCAAGTGGGAGGATGGAATTAGAATGTATACTTGTCCTATTTTGCACACTAAAATGCTTAAATTATGCTCAAATTTAAAAAAAATTCAAGCATACTTTTGTGAAATTACTTGATACATAACCCGCACACAATAACCCTTGTTAGATATTATGAGGATTTAACCTATCCGTTTCCAAATGTTTACCCAAATTCCACAAAAATATAAGTGTGCCGGTGATGTTGTAGACTTTAGAACTTGGCTTGGTATATCACTCGAGACCGCAGTGATGAGTACTATGGATTTAGATGGAGTAACTTGTTTAAATTGGTAAATTTTAGGATTACACCCAAAACGCCTTTACATGTTGCTTATTAACTAACTACACTGATTAGTTAACCCCCGTATAAACCCTTTGTTTACTCTCACTTTAAGAGTAAGATACCCCTAGAACAACCCGTAGAGCCAATCCTTTAGGAACTACACCAAATTTTTTGTTTCGTTACACCTTAGCCTACCTTGTTAGATTAAGTTTATTTTATAGTTACTAGTTGCTTAAAGTGTAAAGTTTGTATTTCCCGAGTCTTGTGTCAAATTTTTTTATCTTTTGACGGTTGGACAGAAATTTGTACATCGCAATGGGAATGTAATATGTCAAAACTCATGTATTTTTACTACTATCGCAATTATTAGTATGTCCGAATAATGAAGGAATTATCGAAGGAATTATCCGGAATTATTATGATCGTGAAGATGGTGAAATTACACTGAGTTTCGTATTATAGTGTTTATAAAAAATGAAAAAGTTAGAAAAATCACAACAAAAAAGAGAAGGAAGATTGAAGAAAATCATTTCGCAACTACCTGAAGGAATTAACAAGGAAGATCGCTTATCATTGATACAAATCAGATCATTTACAGTATGTATAAAGTGGAAGGTATCGCCACTTTCCTGGTAAAGGATGTAAAATATTGGGATGATTGGGAAAGTTTGAACCGTACAGGAAGCCCAACTTAGGTTTGTTGTTTTTTGATATTTATCAAGACGTTGTAAATTAGACGTGTCTTATTATCATGGTAACGTCAGGAAAAAGTGTCTAGCCACTTGTAATTTAACTTAAATCTATTTAGTTTCCGAAATTTTTATTTAACAACAATTTACTTCACTTTCCTAATTACTACCGCTGTTTTTAACGCGAATGCGGATTTGAATGAGCGGCCAGACTATATCCGTCGTACGTCCGTGCCTGCTAGTCTAAGCTGCCTAGTTGGTTATTAAGAACATTTAGTTGAAAGTTAGACGGTCCCAACCCATATCATTCATCATCCTAACCTTGTGTTAATACGAATGAGGATGTAAATCGCACTACAATATGTCTATTCCACGTTAATGTCCATGTAGATGTGCTTCACGCTGCCTTGTTGGAGTGATACTTCTAGTGAAAGATTGAAAAATGATCAACCTAAGCCTTATCATATAAACCCATATTTACCTTTATAAACTTGTTACTCCTTAGCTTTAGCGGTGGAGATGTGTATCCTTACCAAGCTTATGATAGAATACTCGTCACGACCGAGCAATTGAGAGAATTAGTTA
This sequence comes from Tanacetum coccineum, assembly GCA_026074375.1. Lineage (NCBI taxonomy): Eukaryota > Viridiplantae > Streptophyta > Magnoliopsida > Asterales > Asteraceae > Tanacetum > Tanacetum coccineum. The sequence goes on from BQNB010031316.1 coordinate 51,210, forward strand.
CATGTTACCACATAGATTAGTTGAGTGATTTGAGTGTTTTCATCTTCCTATTCGGAGGTGTTTGATTAGTGTGCTTGTACTAGATCAATAAATGCCTTAACGGAAAATATCCTAGGGAACATTTATTAACTTCTAAAGGCTACTTGAGGGACAAGTAGGAATTCCAAGTGTGGGGGATATTTGATGACATTAAATAACGCCTATTTTATAGCATCATTATCCATGTAATTAACTCCATTTTATATAAATTATTGCAAAGAATTATTACTAATCTTCATATTTGAGAATCGCAGTTAATTTAATAGGAGTAGCTTGTGAAGTTATGCCTAAAAGCACTCATTTGGAGCATAAACAAAGAGTTCGAGAAAGTCTACTGATCTGACAGCAAATACGTCGTATTATTCTAGACCTATACGACGTATCCAAGACTTTGACGAATCAAAAGACCATTGCCTGACTTTGAAGAATACGCCGTATCCACATCAACGATACGCCATATATAATACTTTGGTCAACGAAGAAGAATCAACTGGTTTTACCTCAATACGCCGTATCCATCAAGAAGATACGGCGTATCCGTGCCTACACTTCACAAATAACCATGAAGGATTGGAGACCCAATACGCCGTATCCAGGAGACATCAATACGCCGTATTCACAATATAGTAATAAAATATTCTGGAAGATATCAAACGTGGTCCTTACTCCAAGAAATCCCCAATACGCCGTATCCCACATTGCTTGATACGGCGTATCGACGAGTTTCCAGACTCTATAAATAGACGATCCTAAACTCAGTTTTAGGTATGCAAGTGAATCCCTAAACTACCAAGTCGACCAAGAGACGAATAAAGGAGCCTAGAAGGTCAGAAAAGAGCCTCAAGATCATAGGAAAACTCTTGTAATCTTCGCGCAACCGAATACGCGTTCGATTAAGGTTTCTTTATTTTAATCGTTCATATATCAAACCGTGTGTATTTTTACAATGAGGTATCAGCCATGTTTATGAAGATCTAATGTTTGGTTTGTTTACCTTGATTGCTTAATTTATCATTGATTGTTGTTTATGTTTATCAAATTATATTCGTTTACGTGCTTACGTATGCGACCTATCATTTAACTGTGTCTAGTCCTACATATTTAATGCGCTGCAACTTCGGTGTTTTTTGGGCGTAGGCTAAGAGTCCGGGATAGCTCTCCATATTGCAATTTATATATCTAGAATCATAGGATTACAAATATTGACCTATCCTTGCCTTTAGTTTAGTGAGCTTAGTTGAGCCATAAGGTGACCTTGGTATCAACGAGTACGTTCTTATTCCATTGGTAAGGACTCGGACAGTGGACTACTAGTATATAAAGAGTCGTTAAGCAGTAAGTGGGTAAAGTCTCAATGAGCTAGGGTTTAGTAAGAGCACCATTACTAATCTCCTAAGATAGATTATAATCAACGAATGCTTGCTTTATGCGGATGCGTCTAATTGTGACAGAATTAGCGTATCTAGGTCTTAGGAAGAAGTACCGCCTAAGTCTAGGAATGATATGCCCTTCGAGATAAGTCAATCATTGCATTAATAAAAAAACCAGCATTTTATCGGATTATTCATGGTTGATATGTTTTCCTTACATTAGTTCTTGACCGCTCCTCTATCGTTTGTTTATCTTTTTGTGTGTGTTTATTGCTTTACTTGTCATCAAAACCTTAGGTTAGATACACAAAACCGTGCCAGTCTCTCAGGCTGAAACCCCCGTTTCGCTTTAGTTTTAGGTTTAACTTAGATAACTAAAATACTGATAGAATTAGGAATTAACGCTCTCGCGCTTAGTGATCGACACCCTACTTACCACGAAATTCCATCTAACCGGGTACACTGCCCGTTAAAGTGTTGTTTTTAGGTATAGTCGGCATAGAATAAATAGTAAAATTTGATACATAAAATAACACCTACACAACGACACATCAACAAGCTCCCTTTAGGCGGAGAAAACCGTATACAAGTAGCTTACACCAATTTTTGACACAAAGCCAAATGTCGAGTTCTAATCTTAACTAGAACCAATCTACCATGTAGCTTACACCAATTTTTCGAACAAAGTCCGAAAAAATGTTCGAGTTCTAATCTTTAGCAAGAACCAATCTACCCATAGCTTACACACAATTTTTCACGACTTCACAACACAACTTCACAACTACACAACTTCTTCACTTCACAACTTCACAACTTCACTTCACAACTTCCCTACACTTCACAACTTCACTACACTTCACATCTTCCCTACACTTCACAACTTTACATCACCAAGACACTACCAAGATCATCATGATCTAACATACCTTCTTATGATCACCATGATCTAACTATTACACAAGTTTGGAATACATGGACTCGATCTATACATTGTGAATGTAAGACATGTCACGAATGCACTAACTAAACTACATAACTTCGCATCTTGATGATAGCGAGAGTTCTTCTCTTGCACTTGAATGGATGGATGATTGGATCACATTTAAACAAACTTATAACAAGTTAAGTGATCAAAGAAAAAGGTTTGAAAGAAGAGTTTAGATCTGAGAAAAACTATGTGCAAAGAGGTGAGAAAATATGTGGAAACAGTCCACTATTTATAGGAAAAAATATTAATTTTTTATTTGGGCGGTCCCTTTAATTATACAAGGGCTGTCCTTTTAATTATGGCCGGTCCCCTTAATTAATTAAGGGGGCCGCCCATTTTCCAGACTCTTTTTTTTGTCTTTTTGTAGGGAAGGTTTTTCTGGAACTTTCTAGCCGTTTTTGGGTTGAAAATTTGAATTCAAAATGTTTATTTTGAATAAAACATTTCTTATAAATACAAAAATGTTTTGTATATGTTTTT
>BQNB010031317.1:0-54085 GCA_026074375.1 Tanacetum coccineum
ATTTTCAACTCGTCTGCATACATGTTTACAAACGCATTTACATGGTTGATTACCTGTTTGGTTTACATACTCATTTATATATCTCGTGAGGAGATACAATACCTGGTTTAGTTTTTTTTAAAACGTAAACGCATGCTATATTTTATGATATGGATTAGCTCCGGTTGTATGTTACAAGTAATTTAATGCTGAGGGTGTCCGGGTGGGGACATCCGGTGTAGGCACACGTCAAGTAATTCAATGCTGAGGGTGTCCGGGTGGGGACATCCGGTGTAGGCACACGTAAAGTAATTCAATGCTGAGGGTGTCCAGGTGGGGACATCCGGTGTAGGCACACGTAAAGTAATTTAATGCGGAGGGTGTTCAGGTGGGGACATCCGGTGTAAGCACATGACCCTTATTTATGTTAGCGCATCAGTTTCATGAGTTTAGAGTAATCGTAATCATTGTTTTATACACACATGGATATTTATTGTGCCTTGAATAAAATGGCAATTCATACGTTGGTTATTGGTGGTCTATCTATACATACGTTTTTGTGACTATTTGGAGATTTAAATGGTCATGCATGCTTTACAACTGTTTGATTTCTAAAAATCATACATATATTTTGGAAGGACATTTAAGGATTTAAATGGTCATACACATGTTGGAAACCTTTGGTTTAATATTTATATTTAAACAAACCTATGAACTCACCAATTTTAATGTTGACACTTTTAAGCATGTTTTTTCTCAGGTAAATTAGAGGCGTGGCCTACTTGATGTGCACTGGAGTCTAAAATTTAACAAGATTTCATTTATGGATTTCTACTTGCATACAAATGATCAAATCTCGTTGTGTAGCTTTCAAGCTTTTCATTGTGATGCAATTATAGGACAAATGTTATATCAATTTCAAGGAAGTCAACGAGATTACTTTTCAAACGACACATTTAGAGGTCGTTCTCTTGTATCTAGCGCTATGTATTATGAAGTAACGCCCCCGGACACATTTCCGCTGCTACACGTTTTTGGGGGTGTTACAGTCTGTGACGAGAAATCCACTTACGTTATTTGATAAACAAAAATGGATTTGATATAATAGTAACTAGGTTATTTGAGTGACACATTTAATCAAGTTAACTAAACATAAGTCTTAAGTTAAACATGTTAATTTCTGAAAACATTTTCTGACGAGAAAATACTTTTTATAAATTAAAGTACTAAATCTAAGATCGTAACTATTACAACTGCTTATGAATTATATGAAATTATCCGAGTAGTCATATTTCTTACATTTGTTAAAGTTTATTTTTCAGCTGATTATTCAAGACTAAGCAAATCCCCGTGGACGACCTGGTCTTCCCTAAAAAAGATTGTACTACATACGTGGGTTATACTTTGACCCGTATGTTTCCATCTAATAACCAGTAATCTCAGTCTTATAAATTTACAGCTTTCGTAACACATCAAAAGTTTTTGGCGCCGCTGCCGGGGATTACAAAAGTTGTTCTGTGATCAACCCTTCAAAATTAATTTTTAACATTCCCTTTTTTCAAAAATCGCCATACAGTTTTCTGACAAACTGACCCAAACAAATTCTCCATTGGATGCATACATGTGCTTCCAACTCTGAACTCGTTGAACCATTACCTGAACCTGAATGTACTCTGACTCAAAGACTTCGTCGACGAAACAGAAGAGTTCCATTCGAACAAAGAAACAATCCACCTCAACACCCGAGAATTGTCTATCCGCCAATTCTCTACATCAATTATTTTTGCCACTTCCTTGATATTCTTCGAAATTACGATCCAATAAATGATGAACCCATGTGGGCTTCCGACCGTGTTGTCGCCTCGACTCCCGGTTCCGTAATCACCATTCCTTAAATCGCAAACGAATTTGCCATTAAAGGTAACCACTTGACTCTCATCAAGGGAAAGCAATTTAATGGTAGAACCAAAACTGATCCTCACAAACACATTCATGAATTCCTCGGAATATGTGATATGTTTAAATACAGAGACACTGAGAATGAAGCTGTCCGCCTAATGATGTGTCCCCTATGATTCTTTCCCCCAGATATTTTTGATCGACTCCTCGAATAAATCTGAGCCTTTTCTTAACATGAAAACGAATCTCTCACCGATGCTTGGCTTCGTATGAAGGAAATGCTCAAAAACTACCATGGTCACAACCTGTCCAAAGGCAACATTATCAAACTAGTTTACCATGGTCTCAACAAAATAACCCAAGAAATTCTAAATGTCGCAGCTGGTGGTATTTTCATCTATAAAACACCAAATCAATCTTATCAGCTTCTTAAAGACAAAGTCTTACTCAAGCTCGACTAGGCTAAAAACCAAAAAACCAAATCATCTCTTAAGAAAACCGTTGCTTTTGCCACTGAAGGTAGCAATAATTCCGACATTGACAAAATTATGGCTCGAATGGATGCCATGACTATGAAAATGGATGCTCAGTATAAATATTTTCAATCTCACTCAAAACAATCAAACCTTGACGATGATGACATTCCCATGTCTCGTGAACAAGAAGACAAATTCATGCAAACTTTCCGTTGTACTCGTTTTTACAATGATTATCGCGATCGTGATTCCAATCGCGATAACTGGCGTTCAAGCGGAAGAAACGATTACAACCGAGAAAACTATTAATCTCACTTTGATGATAAACCCGATCTTCAAAAACAACTAAGAGATTTCATCAAAGCTCAACACTCAACCAACTCTTTTGTCAAAGTCACTTTTATGGATGTCAAAACAAACTCGAAACAACAACCAAAAACCATCAAGCCTCGATTCAAAATCTCGAAGCTAAATTCGACAGACTTGCTGACAAGCAATCCTGTCGACCTTCTGGATCTCTTCCTAGCAACACTTAACCTAACCCAAAAGGTAGTTCATCTAAACCTTACCAACCACCGCAAGCTCGAAACGATCATGTGAATGCCGTATTACATGGAGTGGTAAATCTTATGACCCACCAGATAACCCAAATGATCAACAAAATGATTCCGAAACTCCTATCAACTTTGATAGCGATGATGAAGATGATGAACCTACACCTCAACCCAAATCTAAAACACCAAAACCAGTCAAAGAAACACCGATACCCAAACCATACAAACCAAAATTCCCATATCCTCAACGCCTTAGAAAAGAAAAAATGGAAGCTCAATATGGAAAATTCCTCAACATGATCCGAGCCGTTCGAATCAACGTACCTCTTGTTGGTGTTTTAGCCGGCTGCGATGAAAGTTCCGCGATACTTCAAAATAAAGTTCCACCGAAACTTGGAGACCCCAGAAGTTTTCTTATTCCATGTAATTTCAACAAAGCTTTCTTATGAAATGCTTTAGCCGACCTTGGTGCAAGCATTAATCTCATGCCGTATTTCTTATACGCGAAACTTTGAAACCCACTAAAATGAGCATAAGATTAGCCGATCGATCATTCCAATACCCTATTGGAATAGCTGAAATTATGCTCGTTGAAGTTGGTAAATTCACGTTCCCTGCCGATTTTGTTATTCTAGAAATGGAAGAAAATAGTAAAGTTTTCCTAATCTTAGGAAGACCTTTTCTTCACACTGTCGATGCAGTAATTTAAGTCAAACAGAAGAAACTCAATCTCGAAGTTAGAACGGAACGAATGATCTTTCACATCGATTCTGTGATGAAACACTACTATTCAAATGATGATACATGTTTCAGTATCGACAACATTGATGAAATCTTAGAAGACGATTTCGATGCTCTTCTCGACGCAGGTAGTGAAATCCTCCATTCCATCGAATGAACCATCCTTGAAGAAAAACTCTTTGCTGAATTCAATGAATTCATGGCAATGACTACTGATGAAAATTTTGAATCCGAATCCGACACCGAAGAACCACCATTCGAAAAAAATCACTTTTAACACTGATTACAAGATCGAAACATCTATTGAAGAACCTCCTACGGATCTTGAACTTAAACCTCTTCCTGATAACATGGAATATGTATTCTTGAAAGAACCCTCTATTCTTCCTATTATCATATCATCTCAGCTTTCTGAAGAAAACAAAAATAAACTTGTGTCCATTCTTAAAAGACACAAACAAGCCTTTGCTTGGAAAACAACAGACATTCCTGGAATCTGTCCATCTTTTTGTAAACATAAAATTCAACTCCTGGAAGACAAAAAACCAGTTCTTCAAAAACAAAGAGGATTAAACCCAAACATGCAAGAAGTTATAAAAAAGGAAATAGTTAAACTGCTCGATACAAGTATAATTTATCTAATCGCCGATAGCCCTTGGGTAAGCCCGATTAACTGTGTACCAAAGAAAGGAGGTATCACAGTCGTTACTAACGAAAGAAATGAACTTGTCCCAAAAAGAACTGTTACAGGTTAGAGAGTCTGTATTGACTACCAAAAACTCAATGAAGTAACTGCAAAAGATCATTTCCCTTTGCCGTTTATGGACCAAATATTAGAAAGACTCGCAGGAAATAAATATTTCTGTTTCCTCGATGGTTTTTCTGGAAATTGTCAAATACCAATCGATCCTATGAACCAAGAAAAAACAACATTCACATGTCCTTTTGGTACATACACTTATAGACGAATGCCTTTCGGTTTATGTAATGCTCCAGCTACTTTCCAAAGGTGCATGTTGGCTATATTTCATGATGATAACATCAAATATTTAATACTTTTTCATATCAAATTCTCACGTTTATTGCCTTTCTTTATAGCATTCTGGTACTTAATTCGTTAATATTTTGATTTCAAATAATAAACGGCATTGGAACGGAAAAGATGCGGAAAAATGACAAAATAAAGTAAATACGACAAAAACCGCATTATAAAAGATATTACGGCGTAACGTCCCGCAAGAGTTACGCTGTAATCAATTATTAATAACGAAGATTTGGTGCTGAAGAAGGCATTATGGCGTAACGATCCGCAGGAGTTACGCCGTAAAATATTTATTAAAGAAAATATTAATGCTGACTAAGGGTTACGGCGTAACGTGTCGAAGTAATTATGCCGTAACATATTTTAATACTAATTGAAGAAATGCTACGTCAGAAGGTTTACGGCGTAACGTGATCGATGCCGTTATGCCATAAAGTATGACTCATCACATGGACTAATATTGCGTAAAATTCATCAAGCTTCAATTATATTTACAAACTAATCATGAAGTCGAGAGACTATTATTGCCAAGGTTGTAAACTACATATTGTAGTATATATATGCTTCGATGAATGACATATTCATCATTCAATCTGGTGGAAGCCGACAAATAGAAAAGCGAAGGAAAAAGAGAACAGCAGCGTGGCTGCCTGCTTGGGTATAGGGCAAACCCTTCGAGGTTTGCCATGGTGTTCGACTAGGGGATCAAGAGCATTAATTCGGCACAACTTGTAATTATACTTCAACTTTTTGTGGTTAATTTAATTTCGTTATTTTGACTTATTGGATCCATCAATATAATTGTTGAAGTTATTTTTATTTGTTATGCTTTATTAATTGTTCGTGCCATTTAATTTAGTAATTATATTTTTAATTATTATTTTATGATCATATTGTCTTGTTGCGCCCTTTATTAATTCATGTAGTATGTTTTGAAATCCTTGAACTCCTTGCAAGGGTTTGATATGAGGTTGAGTATGTACGAGGTTTGAGTGATCTGCTTCACCTTTGTACACACGATTGACTACAGAAGACCAACACTTGTAGTTGTTTACCCTTTACCCATGAGGTTAGAACCCTTAGCATTAATTCCCTGGTTAGGAGTGCGAGCTAATAGGAGACCACCTGTTAGATAAAGTATATCTCATAATTAAAAGGAATCCTTAATCACTGTAATATGAGAATAGGTTAATTCTCCTTGTGAGTCCATTCCACTAAGTACACATAGGTTAGGTACATCTACAAAACTGGACCTAACAAATTTAGACCCCTTCTAAGGTTGTAATTAGACATTGCACATAAGATCATTGAATACGACCATCCTTCCAAGTTGTTTGTCACTATACCAATTCCCTTTTCGACAGCAAGGCTTACCACCTAAGCATCCTACAATATTTCTACTAAAATTCCAAACTACTTCCCCTAATGCTTTCTTAGGTAAAAAATAATTTTGGTTAGACAATTAGAGACAAACTGTTCTTTGGGTCGACACCCGTACTTACCAATCACTACACTATACACGATAGGGTACACTGCTCTTTAGTGCGTAGGAACAGTCGAGGTAGTTAGAGTTTTATAAATGTAAAACCTGATGTAGTTTTATTTAAAAGAAATTACGCATTAAGTTTTTGGCGCCGTTGTCGGGGAACGATTTTTGTTGTTTTTGATTGTTTGATTGATATATGAGTGTTTATTTGTGCTTGTGTATGTTTGAACCTTCTATTCTTCTCCTATTTTTGTATGCTTGTGTGTTTGTGTAAATTAAATAAAAAATGCGTCTTAGGCTTGGTTATGGCGTAACTTAGTAGTGCTTGTTGCGACATACCTCTGAAACAGGTCTGTGACACCAAAAATATTTTGGGCTTTGCTTGAACCTTTATAAATACTTTCTAATGCCAACTTTGTTCTAATATTGAGCCTGCCAACCTTAATGTTTTTATTTATGTGGTATTCCTGAGTCAAGTATTTGCCAATATTGTATGCTCCTCTTTATTGCTCAGTTTTATTACACATTTAATACACAAGTTTCTTAGTGTGCAGGTTGAGCAATTATTAACAGGTTGAGGAGATCTTGGTGTAAGAACCAAGGTGACATGAAGGATGGACATGTGTAGAGATGTTCAAGTTAGCTTGTGATGGAGGCTTGAGTCTAACTTAAAGACTCAGTTCAAAAGAAAAGTGTTTTTCGGGAGACATCCCTACCTATCCTGTTAGTTTAGTTTATTTCCTTTCTGCATTTAGGTGGTTTTGTATTTTTCTTACTTAGTTTTGCAGGTTCGAGGTCTCCTCGACTCATTTTATGTGGTTAAGTGGTTGCTGAAATACGGTAAGTTACGGCGTAACTATAATGGTTACGGCGTAATTAATATTGTTACGGCATAATGTTTCATATGATTACGCCGTAACAGGATCTAATAATTTTTCAAATTTTCCAAACCACATATTACGGCGTAACTCATTCAATGGTTACTCCGTAATCCCCTCCTGCAAGCCATTAAAATGTTTGAAATTTTATAAAACCGTGTATATTGGTAAATGAACTTCGTGGGTATGTTCTCTGAAAACCCTCACGAGACTTCACTCGTCTACTTGGACCACCAAGTGGTTTAAAAGGCTTGTTGCATACGCTAAATGCAACCGTGATTCCTACAAAAGTGAGTTAGGTCTTGTATAGTTTTGTATATCATGTGCTATGATGCTTTCTATCTTGTTTTATGCTTTTGGTATTAGTCTTTCTTGCACCTATAAAGGTAATGCACTTAGAGGGGTGCTAGGATGCTAATTAAGCTGCGAGGAAGAATTCCAAACCAGTCTAGTTAAATGCTTTATAGAGATGATGGTGAAGTTGCTTGTGATGGAAGATGTTGCTTGAAGAAGCAGACTTGGAGCATGGCTTAGAGCATGTTGTCTCTTTATATTACCGAGCAAATCCAGGGGAGTCTTCCATTCTAATTCTACTCTTGTTCTTGAATTTTAATGTCCTTAATTGTACAATAGGGGCATTGTAAAAACCAAGTGGGGAGATGGGAGTAGAATTCTCACTTGACTAGTATTTGCCTTCGATTTTTTAGTTTTCTTTGAAAAATTATGCCAATTTTAAAATTTTTGACATGTTTTTCTTAATAAACTAGAATTAATCTTTGCCGAGCACACTATAACCCTTTATTCCAATTGGCGAGGTTAAGCATAATAATTCTGTTTTCATCTATTATACAAAAATCCACCAAAAATATAAGTGTGCCGGTAGTATTGTAGACTTTAAAACTTGGCCTGTACATCATTTCAAGACCTAATTGGTTAGTTGGAATATGCAGTTCAAGAAGGCAACATATTAGGAATTCACCCCATAAGCCTTTACATGTGTGTTTATCGTCTGGTCGCACTAACTTGTCGACCTCCCCATGTAAAACCCTCTGTTGCACTCAATGTTAGTGCAAGATACCCCTAGATCACCTTGTTAAGCCAATTCCCGTTTAAACCCTATATGTTTTGACAACATTTCACCTTAGCCTACCCTGTAGTCTTTATTTTCTTTGTGTTGAAATCTTTGGCTACTTAAGTCCATGGTTCGAGGGAATGGGTACGAAAATTTTATGCATTCGTGGAAGACCTATCATTATTGATCTATAAAGACCCCCCTGTATCATCACTTTCGATATGGTTTATCTTAAGTGGGGGGATGTGCGTATAATATCAAATGCTGTAGGGGCAATAATAAAAAGATATAAACTCCTATAGCATTTGCATGTTTAAAAGGAAAAGATGGTGCAACTATAAACCATCTATGTGCTAAAAAAATGTAAAGATGGTGCAACTATAAGCCATCTTAATAATTGTGAAGAATGGAGCTAGTAGCCCATGAGTAAAGATCAGATTTTCAGACTAAGACTCTTGAACTTATGGATGGACAGTAGCTAGTTATAACAACCTTAGATTACTTTAGACTATTTGTTTCATGTTTTTATTTAACAACAATTATTGTGTATCCCATGTCTCATCCTACCCTATATCGTTCTACATCCCGACCATTGGTTTTGATCGAATGAGGGATTTGATTGCAATCATGTATGTCTATTCCATCGTTATGGATGTGTATATGTGATTTTGTCGCCCTTCTTGGTGTAACACTTTTGGGTAAGTACTACAGGATGATTCACCCTTAAACCTATATGTCACCCTTGTTGCCTTTAAGACTGTTTAAACCCTAGTTCTAGCTGGTAGAGATTTGTGTACTTGCCAAGCCTATGATATAATACATGCTATGACTAAGCAGTTGAGTGATCACCAAAAATAAAACACATAGATTAGTGAGAGTATGAGTGTGATTTGTTTTTCCTTTCGTGAGGTGCTCGGTTTAGAATTTTCTAGCATAAGTGATTTTTAAATTCATATATTCTTTAAAAACCTAGGGAGATATCATTTTTAGAATTATTTAAAAGGTTCTACTTAAGGGCAAGTAGAAGTCAAGTGGGGGGATATTTGATAACATCAAATATTTAATACTTTTTCATATCAAATTCTCACGTTTATTGCCTTGCTTTATAGCATTTTTGTACTTAATTCGTTAATATTTTGATTTCAGGTAATAAAAGGCATTGGAACGGAAAAGATGCAGAAAAACGGCAAAATAAAGTGAATATGACAAAAAATGGCATTATAAAAGATATTACGGTGTAACGTCCTGCAAGAGTTACGCCGTAATCAATTATTAATAATGAAGATTTGGTGCTAACGAAGGCATTACGGCGTAACGTTCAGCAGGAGTTACGTTGTAAAATATTTATTAAAGAAAATATTAATGCTGACTAAGGGTTACGGCGTAACGTGTCGAAGTAATTACACCAAAACATATTTTAATACTAATTGAATAAATGCTGCGTCAGAAGGCTTACGACGTAACGTGATGAATGTCGTTACGCCGTAAAGTATGACTCATCACAGGGACTAATATTGCGTAAGATTTATCAAGTTTCAATTATATTTACAAACTGATCATGAAGTCGAGGGACTATTATTGCCAAGGTTGCAAACTACATATTATAGTATATATATGCTTCGATGAATGATATATTCATCATTCAATCTGGTAGAAGCCGACCAATAGAAAAGCGAAGGAAAAAGAGAAGAGCAGCTTGGCTGCCTGCTTGGGTATAAGGCAAACCATTCGGGGTTTGCCATGACGTTCGACTAGGGGATCAAGAGCATTAATTCGGCACAACTTGTAATTATACTTCAACTTTTTGTGGTCAATTTAATTCCGTTATTTTGACTTATTGGATCCATCAATATAATTGTTGAAGTTATTTTTATTTGTTATGCTTTATTAATTGTCCGTGCCATTTAATTTAGTAATTATTATTTTATGATCTTATTGTCTTGTTGCGCCCTTTATTAATTCATGTAGTATGTTTTGAAATCCTTGAACTCCCTGCTAGGTTTTGATATGAGGTTGAGTGTGTATGAGGTTTGAGTGATCCGCTTCACCTTTGTACACATGATTAATTACAGGAGATCAACACTTGTAGTTGTTCACCCTTTACCCATGAGGTTAGAACCCTTAGCATTAATTCCCTGGTTAGGAGTGCGAGCTAATAGGAGACCACCTGTTAGATAAAGTATATCTCATAATTAAAAGGAATCCTTAATCACTGTAAACTGAGAATAGGTTAATTCTCCTTGCGAGTCCATTCCACTCAGTACACATAGGTTAGGTACATCTACAAAACTGGACCTAACGAATTTAGACCCCTTCTAAGGTTGTAATTAGACATTGCACATAAGATCATTGAATGCGGCTATCCTTCCTAGTTTTCTGTCACTATACCAATTCCCTTTTCGACAGCAAGGCTTACCACCTAAGCATCCTTCAATAATTCTACTAAAATTCCAAACTGCTTTCCTTAATGCTTTCTTAGGTAGAAAATAATTTCGGTTAGACAATTAGAGACACAAACTGTTCTTTGGGTCGACACCCGTACTTACCAATCACTACACTATACACGATCAGGTACACTGCTCTTTAGTGCGTAGGAATAGTCGAGGTAGTTAGGGTTTTATAAATGTAAAACCTGACATAGTTTTATTTAAAAGAAATTACGCATCACATGACATGATTGAAGAACCAGTCGAAGTATTATTGGATGATTTCTCCGTCTTTTGAAGATCTTTTGATCACCATCTGAACAATCTCGAATGCTTCAGCGTTGCAAAGATGCACATCTTATCCTTAACTGGGAAAAATGTCACTTTATGGTTAAAGAAGGAATTGTGCTTGGACATAAGGTTTTCGAAGCAGGCCCCAAAGTCAACAAAGCAAAGATTGACGTAATCTCCAAACTTCCACCACCCACTAATATCAAAGGTATTAGAAGCTTTATAGGACATTCTGGTTTCTACCGAAGATTCATTAAATATTTCTTAAAAATCGCGCGTCCTTTCATCAAGTTACTCGAAAAAGATACTCAATTCGAATTCAATGATGAATGTCAAAACGCATTCAAGAATTAAAAGAAAAGCTCACACGTGCTCCTGTGATCGTAAGCCCAAACTGGAGTCTTCCTTTCGAACTCATGTGTGATACAAGTGATTTCGTAGTCGGAGCAATCTTAGGTCAGAAAGAAGGTAAAAACTTTCACCTGATATACTTTGTAAGCAAAATTTTCAACGCAGCTCAGCAGAACTATACAATCACTAAAAAAGAATTTATGGCTGTAGTCTTTGCTTTTGACAAACTCTGATCCTATCTGGTATTATCAAAGACGATCATGCACACTAATCACTCAACTCTTAGGCACATATTCAAGAAACAAGATGCTAAACCACGCCTTATCCGTTAGATTTTGCTCTTACAAGAATTTGATATCGAAATAAAAGATAGAAAAGGTACGGAAAATGTTGCAGCTGACCACTTATCTCGAATTGAAAATGAAGAAACAAGTGATGACAGTGAAGTCGATGACAACTTTCCTAGAGAAACTCTTATGGAAATAAACACTGAAGACGAACCATATTTTGCAGACTTTGCAAACTATTTAGCAAGTGACATCATACCTAAAGGAATGACGTATCAGCAAAAGAACAAATTTTTCTCGAACATCAAACACTACTTCTGGGAGGAACCCTACCTCTTCAAAGTATGTTCTGACGGTATGATCAGACGTTATATCTTTGGACCAGAAACCCTAACCATTTTAGATCAATATCACCACGGACCGACCGGTGGATATTATGGACCAAATACAACAGCTAAAAAATCTTAGACTCAGGTTTCTACTGACCGACCATCATCAAAGAAGCTCACACTCAAATTCGCCTTTGTGAAGCATGTCAAAAGATAGGAAATATATCAAAACGTGATGAGATGCCATGAAACAACATTCAAGTATGTGAAATTTTCGACATATGGGATATCAATTTCATGGGACCCTTTCTGAAATCGCACAAATTCAAATACATTTTAGTCGCTGTCGACTATGTTTCTAAATGGGCCGAAGCACAAGCTCTACAAACAAATGATGCCAGAGTTGTTATTACTTTTCTGAAGAAACTATTCTGCCATTTTGGAATGCCAAAAGCTCTCATAAGCGACAATGGAACTCATTTCTGCAACAAAATAATGGAGAAGACTATGAAAAGATATGGAGTTAACCACCGATTCTCTACATCATACCATCCTCAAACAAGTGGTCAAGTTGAAAACATGAACAAAGCTCTTAAAAGAATTCTTGAAAAGACTGTTAAAGACAATCCCGCTATGTGGTCAAGAAAACTTGATGACGCTTTGTGGGCTTTTCGTACAGCTTAAAAAACACCAACCAGAACAACACCGTACAAACTCATATATTGAGAGAACTGCCATTTACCATTTGAAACTAAACACAGTGCATACTAGGCCCTAAAAAACTATAACCCAGATCACATCGTTGCTGGTGAGAAGCGAATGTTTTAATTACACGAGTTAGACGAACTAAAACATTAAGCCTATGAAAACTCTCGTTTATACAAGGCAAGAACCAAAATTTGGCATGACAATAAACTCAAGATGAGAAAAGAATTAAAACACGGAAACAAAGTGTTACTCTTTCATTCAAAGTTCAAATTTAAGCAGTCGAAGCTCAGATCTCGTTGGCTAGGACCATATGTAGTAAAACATCAATATCCATTCATATATGTTGAACTATATGGAAAAATGAAAAAAACGTTTATTGTTAACGGCCACAAACTCAAGCTATATCATGAAGAAAAAGATTATAATGACCAAAGGGAAGAAATCACTCCCTTCTTTCCGAAAGAATAAACTCCAGAAGCAGGAGTCTAGCTAACGACTCTCTTAAAAATTAAGCGCTTTTCGGTAGGCAACCCGTGCTTTTCTTAAGTGTTGAGGAGTCCTTTCTCCATACAATTCCACTCATTTTATTTACTTTCTCTAAAAAAACCAAAAATATTCTTTTTGTGTGCTTTTGTGTGTTTACTTTTATGCAGGTATTATAGCTCAAACCTAAAAAATTATGGAGTATGCTCAAAGATAGCTTTCATGCAAGCTACATTTCTTTATGCCCCAGAAAGTACAGTTTTCCCTTAATTTCCCCTATTTTCTAGTTATCAGTTATCACATTAAGGACAATGTTCAACTTAAGTGTGGAGGAGAGCCAAATAGGAAAAATTAATCATATCCCTTCATGTTTACCCTGTAAATTTTTTAATGCAAATCTCAAATTTTTAAAAATTAATATATGCTTTTAATATAAAAATGCTCTTAGCAAGGCAAATCCATCCGGATCAACACTATAACTAGCACAAAACCAACCCACTAAATTGTGAGAATTTTAAGCCTTAGAATATATTCAGGTACCCACCTTTGGTACCTAAGATAATTGATGCCTTTAGCTTGTTTGAGTTAAGGTTTGAATGCAATTGCAAGTGTCTCATTTGTCGTTACGGCTGTGTATTTGTAATTTTTCGCCTTTTCTGGAGCAATGGTATTGGTTGAAATTATATTTTAGTGAGCCGGTAATTTAAAAGCTCTAGAACTTGTGCTTGATTATCATTTACTAGACCGAATCCAGATTAATTCATAAGCAAAATCATATGTTATGAGGAGAAACAAATCCCAAAAATTCCTGCAGGACTCCCTTTTAATGCTAATTGCTGAAGTACAAAAGATTGAAGAAAATTACTCAAAGTGAAGTTATGTGCCAAGCCTTAGTTATCAACTCGGTATATATATATATATATAGAAAAACAAAAGTTAAAGGCTTAAGTTTGGCATAAGAGATCTGTATATATGCTGTTCTCCTTCATCTGTATCAAGTTTCTCCCTTTGATCATGTTTATGTGTCAAGTATAAGCCTATGGTAGCTGTCTAGATTATGTATGCGCATCTGAGTGACTTCACAATTAAAAACCCTTTCTGAGTGGCTCGAGTGAATTAAAAATCAAACACATTTCCCTGTGAGGTGCTATGTTATGTGTCTATGCCTGAAAAGTTATCTAAATCAGTAAACACTTGTAAAATCAAAAATTTTCTCCACGTCACGATAAATGATCTTATTTTTCTCGCTTTATATTGCTTGAGGGCAAGCAACAGCTAAGTGTGGAGGGTTTGATAACGCCTAAATCGTACATGTTTTTAGCGGCGTTATTTATATATATTTTATCATTTCTCGTGAACTTTTGATACTTAATAGCATAAATTATGTGCATGTTTACTTGAAGACATCCCGAGCTCAAAAGAAATAAAGTTCAAGTGTTTTCGATATTAGAAAGCAAGTTAGAAGAAAAAAAAGACTCAAGGCTGAAAAATGCATAAGTACACTGTACTTGCCCCTTGTGCACCGCACTTCTCAACGAGTCCAAGAATTAAGGTGAATTAAATGAAGATAGCATTTATACCCTAAGTACGCCACACAAATATTTTTGTGCGCCGCACTTCTCAATTATCATTAAATTCCCCTCGCATTTAATCACCAAGTGCGCCGCACAATCTTTTATGTGCGCCGCACTTTTACCTCAAACTTAGCCTATATATAGTTGCCGAATTTTCACACATTTCATCTATTTCTCACTTCAATTCATCATTTCCCACTCAAATATCTCTCATACAACAATCATATCTCCAATTCTTCAACCCAAAAACACCATAAACCTTTGAAGATTGAAGATCAAACCACGAAGAACGAAGAAGAATACCATAGATTTTATAAAAATAAAAGGTTGTATTTTGATTCCATACTTGTTACGGGGAGAATTTTGATCCATATTCTTACCTCGGAGATAGTATGTTTCTTGCTATTCCCTTTAATCTGGTTATAAACTTCATAGCCATGAGAGGCTAAATCTCTCATGACTACTCGGGTGAAAATAATATAATGAATAAGCGTTTGGTATAATTACGATCTTGTTAATCTTAAGCTTATGTTATAATCCTATCGTGTCTTATCTTATCAATTTTGATTATATACTCACACCGGTATAGGTTGAAAGACCCGTTGTGATCTATATAGTTTTAAATATTTGTCTATGATCTTTATCGTCTGTGACGAGAAATCCACTTACGTTATTTGATAAACAAAAATAGATTTGATATAATAGTAACTGGATTATTTGAGTGACACCTTTAATCAAGTTAACTAAACATAAGTCTTAGGTTAAACATGTTAATTTTTGAAAACATTTTCTGACGAGAAAATACTTTTTATAATTTAAAGTCCTAAATCTAAGATCGTCACTATTACCACTGCTTATGAATTATATGAAATTATCTGAGTAGTTATATTTCTCACTTTTATTAAAGTTTATTTTTCAGCTGATTTTTCAACACTACGCAAATCGCTGTGGACGACCAGGTCTTACCTAAAAAAGATTGTACTACATACGTGAGTTATACTTTGACTCGTGTGTTTCCATATAATAACCAGTAATCTTTGTTGTTGATCCCATGCCTTGATCGATTCTTTACATTGTAAAGTGTTTGTCGCCTTTGATGAATCCAAAATAACAATGGTTGAGACTTTGTTGGTATACCAAAGTGTATGCGGAATCTACACTTTGATACTCTAGAGGTAATTAACAATGGAATAGTAACAACCAAAGAACAATAAATAAACCACAAACTGCTTCAATATTATTAGAATAATACGAGTACTCTTGACAGTACTAGGGTTACAAACCTTGAAGCTATTCTTTGTATCTAAATCTCTTAGGCATAAACGACCTATGTTAAACCTTAAACTAGGATCTCCTTTTATAGACACAAAGAGTCCTTTACAGGATAAATGTCGAACTACTTGGAAGTTGTTACAATTCAAATACAACTATAACAGATATTCATTCCTTATTTATCTCCATGCATCCTTATCTCCAAGTCAGCAGCTTTGACTATCAGCAGTATTAAACTTTCTTCTAGCAGTATTAACTAACTCTGGCAGTACTAAGTTTGTACTTGCAGTACTAACTCCATTAGTACTGTTAGTTATACCTTGGCAGTATTAACTCTTGAAGATTTATTCCCAATAATCCTCCCCTAAACTTGTGATTTATCTTCAAATCCTAAGTTTCTTCTGGATTAAATCTCCTAGTCTTCTTCCTTTGCTGATGATTCTTTCAAACATCCTTCTACTTCTGCACTTGAGATCTTATAAACCTTAGAAGTTCAAAAGCCTGTGAACTCTCATGATCAACCTCCAATTTCTTTTTCAACATCTTGGAAATAATCTCTTGACTTAGAGGGTATTTCTTCTCTGTCAGCATATATATGGCTATACCATTCTGCATCAGTAAAATGTGAATACCACAAAAATCATATAAACTCCAGCTTATCACATAATATTCATGATGATTCTTCCATATCTCATCTTCTTTATCAGGCTCAAACAAAGTGTGCAGATCTCCCCAAAGCATCAGATCATATCCTTCAGGTCTTGAAGCACTATACCTTTCTTTGACTAATCTGTACAACTCTTCTACATCTTGTCTATCAAAGTCTTCAAGCATCTCACTTAAAACCTTGTAGTTCTTGGAACTGCTATCTCCTTTGAAAACTTGATAATACATGAAATTCTCTATCAAAGTGTAAGTCTTCCAATCCACTATTGGATACTTTGTAGAGAGAGATTCAACATCTTCTGCAAACTCTTCTCTTGGAATGATATCTAAAAACCCTTTGAGTTCTTCCTTCTCAGCATCTTCTTCCAACTTCTGTCTCTTAACAATCCTTCTTTTTCTTGGAATAGACTTCTTTCTTTTTGCTCCAGGTTCTTTAACAACTTCTTTCATTTCCTCTTGTGTATCAACATCTTTTTCTTCAATCTTTTCAGGAGACTTCATCTTTTTAGGAGACTTCATCTTTTCACTTCCATGTTCCATAGGCTCAATGTTTTGATTAAAATCCCAAACCTTCTCACTTATTGGCCTAATCTCATTGTAAGACATTCCCTTGAAGTCACTAATCTTGTAGTTCCCCTAATTTTCCAAGTATTTGATCATATTTCTCCTTGCCTGGGCAACTGTCTTTGGCTTCATCTTTAGAGCATGATATCTTATGACTGAAGGATCATTCCAATCTATCTTCTTAGTAGACTTGGCTTCAGCCATAGCTCTTTGTCTTTCCTCTTCATCCCACTGTCTAGCAATCTCTTCATCTCTTGCAATCTGTGCCCTTTGCTCTTCATTCATTTGTTCTTCTAGTCTGATAGCTTTAGCAAAACTTAATCTTTCTTGTTCATGCTCTTTCTTAGACTTCTTCTTGGGCTCAGACTCTATCATTATTGCTTTTCCCTTGTCTTGTCTTGACCTTTTCTCTGCACTCCTTCTTGTATAAGTAACAGTTCTTCCAGCAGTACTAACTACTGGAATGTCACTAGCAGTACCTTTTGTTGCACCAGCAGTACTAACTTCAGCAGACCCTTTCTCACTGCTTCCTTGATCTTGAATGACTTCAGTTGGAGTCACCTCTTGAATAAAAGGCTCAGTTTCAGTACTTGCTTTCTCTTGAACTTCTGCATCAGATAATTTCCTCCCCTGTTTGGAAGAATCATCTTGAATGTCTTCATCATCTGAATGAACAATCCTAGCTTTTCTCCTTGTTTTGCCAGTCTTGTTCTGAGACTCTAGCTTCTTGACCCTGAGAATGAGCTTAGTAAATGCAGAACTGTAGGTTTTCTTTGTCTTCCTCAAGTCATCCTCTAATACTCCAATCCTGTCAGAAAGTTTGGTAACCAAATTCGTCAATTCATTAAGTTTCAAGCTACCCTCATCACTTCCATGTGAGTGAACATCATGGAGATGTGAGTCATGGGGTGTAGGAAAGTGGTGTTCTGCTCCAGGTGATGGTTGTGTTGGTGATGGTTGTGTTGGAGATGGTTGTGTTGGTGATGGTTGTGTTGGTGATGGTTGTGATGGTGCAGCAGTGATATGTTCAGGTGTAGGTGAAGGTTCAGGTGAAGGTGAATGTGTAGGTGAAGGTGAAGGTGAAGGTGAGTGGGAAGGTAAGGATGTGATTCTTGAAGGTGAAGTGGAAGGTTCAGTAATATATAATAAATATAAATATATAATAATAAGAATTACCTCAAAATATCAATGATAAGTATTCCGTGAGGATTTTAAAAGATAATTACTTTTGACCAAAGAAAAATCCCAAAAAACCTTCCCAGGTCGTATCCCGACGATGTGCGAATTTGAAAATCAAGGTTATGTTTGATGATTTATCCTTGAATAATCAAAGATTTGATTTAGTTTTCTAATTATACGGGAAAAACAAGTAAGGCACACTAAAAATGAAAGTAATTAAAGCTAAAACACTAAAAACGATAACGGGGATTCAAATCCTGTTCTTTAAAAAACTAAATTCTACAAATTTAACCCTACCAACGCAAATTTATTTTTTATAAATCTTAAATGATAAATGAAAATTTTAAAAAAAAGAATCATATTTTTTTGACTTTTATTTTATTTATTATGAATTAAAAACAGTTTTACTCTAATTAAAAGATTAAAAATAGTAAACAAATATAGAAAATTCTGAAAAAAAATTATTGTGAAAAAGTACGTTGAATGAGGTAGAAGACTTAGAAAGGAAAGCTGAAAATTTGGTAATCAAATAAGTGAAAATTAAGCAAAAAAAAATTGTGATAAGCTTTAATCACTTAAAAAACTATTTAATTAAATTGTGTAAGTTTAAACTGAAAAAGTCCCCAGGTGAGAGTGTGAGTGTGTGGTGTGTTAAATTGCTTGGATATGTTCAAAGGAAGAGGTCACAGGTTTCGACCCCTGTGGCCTATCTTTGAAAAAAACTCTTTTTTTTATTTTTCTTTTAAAAACTTATAAAATAAGACTGAATTAACAAACTTAAAAAAACATAAACTTTTTACAAAAACTTGAAAATTAAGCTAGATTAAGCAGCTTAAAGGTTGACAGTTTGCTTATATAAGTCTAAGTGATTTTTAACTAAACTGCTTGGGCTTTTTAGGACAATTTAAGCTTAAGGAAAGCAAATAAGCCAAAGGTAGGCCTACACCTAGACTTAATAAGCACCTAGGAATGAAAATAAGCAAACAAGACAAGCTGGTAAGCATTTAAAAAGCAAACAAGTCAATGGGCATTTTAAAAGACAACAGGCTACACCACTACTTTTAAGCTAGCATTTAGAACAAATAAGCAAAAGATAAAAGCTAAAAGATAAAAACAAATTAAGATTGAGTCTCAAATAACACAAATTAGCTGGAATTAAGGAAATTGATTAAGAATTAAGCTAGAAAAAGAAAATTGAAATGGACAGACTCTACTATATTTTTGGAAAAAAAAATCAAGAGTTTTTGACAAATGCTGCCTATGATTAGGACTTGAAACTTGATTTAATGACTTAAAATGATTAGACTGGACTCAAAAAGCACACATAAACTAAAATAAGCAAGTCTTAATAAGCTAAAATCTTGAAATAAGCACTATTCTAACAGGCAGCATACTACTTTCTTATTAAACTAAAGGGCTTATTTGCAGCTTATTTTTGAGACTCAAAAAGCAAAATGAAAGATTAAAATGCTAAAACAGATGGAGTATAAACTCCAAGAAGCTAAGAAAAGCTGATTTAAACAAAATGCAACTAGTTTTTAAACCACAAATGAATGCACAATAAATACTTAAACACTTGACTAATATGGCTGTTTTAAATGCTAAAATGAATATGTGAACTAATTCAAGGCCAAAGGCTTAAGACAGATGCACATTGTCACTAAATAAATTCATTTTAAGCACAAAAACAACACCACACATAAAATTTTAAGAAAAATCAAAATGACAGAAGCTCTCCTGTCTTATTTTAGTACTTTCATCTTAGTCTTTCCTTTTAGAAGTAATTAATTTTAACCGTTGTATACGGTAGGAAGAATATATTTTTTTTCTTACTTGATACTCTAAAAACTAGCAGACTTAACTAATTTGATTAAGCATGCTACAAAACTTAACAAAACTAATCTTAAGCTTATGAAAACTAAACCTAAGTCCTTATTAGAGCATATGAGATAAAACTTAAGTACTTAAAATAGGTTTGGTACTGTTTTATCATACTAAAAATGCTTATCCCAAACACCCCTTTAAAAAAATAGAAAACACATTCAAGCTTTTAATAAACTTTTATAATGCAAAATAATTTGGATTTTAGACAGATTAAACTCTAACGTGCTTTAAGAATCAAATAAGCAAAAATTAAACTAGAAATAAAGCTAATAGTTTTAATGTTTGTTCAAACAGTTTAACTTACTTAAAACTGTTTGTTCCAAAACCCTTTTTTAACACTTAGAAATGCAATATTTGAGCTTAAAACGATCTTTAAAATTCAAATAGCAAAAACAGATGTAAGTATCATGCATATGAAAGACAAATAAGCACAAATAATTCACAAATAAGCACAAGAAATAAGCTAATCTTAATAAGCTATTTTAACCAAAAAAAGGACAGATTTGCATACTATGTAACCTAGACTTACTAGGCTATTACTAAGACTTTGATAAGCACATTAAAGACAGAATAAGCAAAGGAAATAAGAAAATAAGCAATAAGCAAGAAAATAAGCTAAAAAGGCAGTAAATATAATAAATAAGCTAAATGGAGGAAAGTGAAGTGTACATTTCTCTTTGTTTAGACAAAGAGTCAAATGGCTCTTAAGTGCTTATGTCTACAAGCTCAGCTTATTTACATAAGCTGTAAATACCCATAAGCCCATCCCTTTTTAGCTTATCATTCAAGTTAGCTATTTGAGGTGATTTTTGAGTAAAAGAGCTTTAAAACAGGAAATTAATTTTAAACTTTTTGAGAAAGCTTAAAAAGTTTGAGGTGTAAACTGGAAATTAAACTATTCTACTCCTAGATTATATTAAACTTACAAACTGAAAATAAGCCCTATTTATATAAAAATTGCAATGCACATGTGTGCTTCTTGTGTTTCTTGTGAGAGAGACTTCAAAGTCATCATCTTAACCCTTCATTTGTCTTGTTCACCAAGTCTATCAATCTCAGCCCTTGATTTTGCCTTCTAAACATCAACCAATGAGAATTCTTTAGATCGCCAAGGTGGAATTTAGTTGTTTGTGGTGTGGGGTAAGATGGGTTTTAGGGTGTGACACTGTTTTGTCGGTTTGCAGGGGAAGGTAGGGAAAGTGATGGATGAATAGTGCTTTTGGGCGGGAAAGGGGTTTTATATGTTTTGGGGATAACAGGTTTTAGGGTAACGGGGTGAGGTTGAGGGACTAAGGGTGTAAGAGTTTAAGGACTAGCAAGGTTAGTCCATAAGGACTAACGATGCAAAACCCAGGGACTTGTGGTGTAAATGGATTTAACGGATATATGGTTTAGGTTACTCGGGTTCTGTGTTTGAGGATTTAATTTTAATTGTTTTTGGGCCTTCCTTGGTTTGATTTCAAAAGGAATTTGGGCTTTTTAACTTGACTTTTAATTATTCAAAAAGCTTATTGGGCTGACTTGGCCCATTAATTTAGGTACGGGTTGGCCTGATAAGATTTCTTCGGTTCTGGCTTCGTCTTTGACTTGTTGACTTTGACTTTGACTTTTTGACTTTGACGCTCTTTTCATTCCCGTGCCCGGTTTTGTCGGTTTTGGCTTCGTTTTTGTTCTTTAGTGAATATTCGTTACCAGCACAATCATAAATCACAAAACACACAAATACAATGTATTTTTGGTATATTTTTGTCATTTTAGGCACGTTTTTATAGGCAAAAGGTATGTGTAATTAAGCACATCCCAAAATCCCCCATACTAAGATATTATCGTGTCCTCACGCAATGCCATAAGCAAACATTTAAGAAAAAAAACTAAGAATCACAAATCCCTCGCGACTAGTACCTCAAAAAGTATCTAAGTGTCTCAAAGGGATTTAAAGACTCATAAGTTTAGAAAAGCCCCATTTTTACCATTTTTTAAAATATTACACTTATGCCCCCATACCTATTTTTGTTTTTCTCATTTTTTGTACTTTTCATATTAAGCAACTAACTAGAACGTTTGTCTTTTGTTATTTTTATAACTTTTAGGGGTCACAGAACAAGAAGCAATTTAATCCAAAATGTCAAAAGTTAAATCAACGTCCCCGACTTTTCACTTGTCCAAACCAAGCTTAAAAACAATCACCGTTAAATATAAGTTAGATGCTTACACTACTCATACTTGTTCCTTGTGAAACTTTTCGACCTCTCGAGCAACTTATTATATCTTAGGTGAATGTGCTTATTTCGAATTTCAACCATAGATCAACCGTTTTGCAAAATTTCTATGCTTCACGTTCCACCCAAAAGTAATGAGTTTGAAGGCGAGATCATCCCATGTAGCGACTTTTGTCTCGGCACATCAAACCTTAGCGGCGCTAAGTGGACCTAGGCTTTTGACACCCTACAGAGGACTAGTATCGGGACTAACGGACATTCGGTTTCAAAACCCTTGGATTTCTCGTATTATAAATAATCACAACTTAAAACGCAATAGTCTTAGTTCAAAAAGCATATTTAAATTTAAGAAAAAGAGATTTTTCCTATATTTATTAAATCACATTTATTACATTATGTAATTATCCTCCTTTAAACTAAGGAAATCTCGGACCTTTTAGAAGGCTGCAACATCGATTGTGAGCCGGCAAGATGCAGCAAACTTTTATCAGTCTCGGATAATTACTATGTGCCTTATTTAGAAGACTGCAACATCGGTTGTGAGCCGGCAAGATGCAGTAAACTTTTATTAGCCCACAATTTTTATTATTATTGTTACCTCATTTTTCATCATTTTTTTTACATTTTATATTACCATGATATAGAGAAAATTTCATTTTAGAAAATTTAAGTATAAATTTAAACTAAAAACTAAAATTATTGATATCGATCATACTTCAAAAATTGTTGATTTAAGTTTAATTTTCAAAAAGAGCACGTATTATTAGTCCGGTTAGAAGCTTATGGGAGAGAAAAGCCACAAACTACACTTATGAGCTCTTAAGATTTCCAACTAATCCTTGTTTACAATTAACTCATTATTAACTCTATCATTTCTCGTTCTTCGCAATTTAAAATCTTTAATTAAAAAGTCGTGAATGCTTTATGTCTAAAAGTTTTAAGGGACAAGCTAGAGCGCAAACTGCTTCGATCGAGTCAATATTTTTATTATTCTTTTTTATTCCCAGCATGGAAAGTCAACATTGTGATAAAATACACTTTTTTATTTTGAAAATTTTTAATTTTTGCTTTTTTTGGTTATTTTGGTGGTTAAAACGGGGATTACGTGAAAAACAATGGCTGCAGGCACAATCAAATCGATAGATCCCCCCATACTAGAATTGAACATTGTCCTCAATGTTTTAAGAAGGGTCTCTACGTAAATCTAAAGCCATTTATTAAGTATGCTCAAAGATAATCGTTAGTCGTATGATTGGATATTGGATTCCATAATAAAGTTGAGGTTTGACTCGAGTGAACGAAGGACAAACCACGAAGCACGAGAGGCTTCAACATCCTGGCAATCCGGGACATACAAACAAAAAACACGAAACACTGAGAAAGGAAGAGGCGAGCTACAATCACAACACATTTATTCATTTACATATATAATTTATAAGATAAGCATGGGTTGCCACCACCAAGCGCTTATTTTTGTTAACGAGTCTTGTGCCTTGATCTCAATCCCCCATACTTGAGTTTGGTAAGGAGATTAGAAATGGAGTAACGGTAACATCCAGTAGGAAGGGTCTCCTCCATAGATCAAAATCGGGCTTTTTATAATGAAAAGCTTGGAAGCTTTAAGCCCGTTGTGATGAAGAGGAGGAGATTTTCTCCTTTGAAGCAAGAACATCGTGATTGAAAACTTTGTTTTCATTTTTGGGATGAAAATGGAAGTAAAAGTATCAATCCGAGGGAACAAGTTAGCAAAGAAATCTTCTATTGTTGGATTCGACTTCAATCGCATATCCCCGGATGTAAATCTTGTTTCTATTCTTGAAAGGAGAAGAAGAAACATCAAGATCGATCAGAGATCATTATGAGAAGGAATGTAAGTCAAAATCCATATGAAGGGTGGGGGAGGATGTGGGCAAATATTAGGCACTATCACCGGGGATGTCTTCCACCACACATCAATGGTTGAATCTCCCGAATCGGGATAATCAACATGAAATGATTCGAACTTGGGAAGGAAGTAGAATTATCGTCACCTTCCGAGTCGTAATCATCACTCTCAATACCCGGTGGTATTGAGTCATCCGAGACCGGGAAATATATCGATCTCTTCCCCTAATTAAGTCACTATCCTTAATGTCACACCCCGACAAGGTGAAATCACGAGCATAACATCATTTGATATAATCTCAACACAATGGTATCAACAATAGAGAAACCTAAATGCATCATAAGCAATTAAGAACAATGTGTCTGGACAATACCGAAAACATAAGAATGACATCTTTGTTTTTAATGAAAGAGTGGTCTCACCTAATACAAGAACAATATATCATGATCGAATAAAATCAAATAACATTCAACAAAATCATGCTTGCAACAATAACATAAACAATACAAGAAACATCCAATTGCATCTAGCCGGTCATTCTAGCCACCTCTCTTAACCTCAGTTATTCTCATGAGCTACCTGAAAATGATGCTTAAAATTTCACACAACGGTTCGGTGGGAGTCATAGTTTAAGACACGCAAATCAAACCTTTAAATCCAATTACTATGGATAAATAAAGCAATATACATAGCAGGACATTACAGTGTACTATCATACAAGCTAACATGCGAAAATCACATCAATCCTCATTGAGACGTTCTATTTTCTCTATTCCTTACATTAAAACATAACAACATGAGACGATCATGCCACTCAATTAAACTCGCAGTAATAAGGCAATCACGCTTACTACCAATCAAATCCATAAATGCCATGAGACGATCACGCTCAAGCACAACAATTCATACCATAAAAGCAGAAGTAGCAACATAACTACAAAGTCCGTATTGCCATGCATCATTTAAATCTCGTTATCACGTACTATAACATTTTTAAAACCTCTTTGCATCATTTCCCTCCCAAATGTATAAACATTAAAAATGGGGAATATGAAACTCAATTGATTGCTTAAGTCACACATTAAGCTTCCATCTATTAGGCATTCAACAAATATGATGTAACCTCAACTATTATGGATATCTAAGCTATCTACCATAGTTCTATACTTGATTTAACCCTTTTCTAACTCCTACATATGCAATTTACACTTCAATGCTACACTTTAAATTTTCTAGTTTTGAGCAAAATTTTATAGTCACTTACGCGTCCTAAACGTACAATTATACAATCTTCTACAGTTCTAACCCAAAATTCACTTTGCTATCATATATGTACTATGAACATCCTCATAATATCTCCCAAAGCCATTACCCTTTTTTCAAATTACCCTTTAGAAATTCCATATCTTAATGGGTTCCAGAATTGTCCAGAATCTGGATCCCCTAAAACGTATGGAAATAGATGAAACTTGAGACCTTATTATAGGCTTAGAAAAAATCATTCATGGGTCACACACATTATATAAACTAACTTCTACGTTTGTTAGAGCCTCTACTAGATGTCTAATTAATTTTAGATAAATCAAACCACAACTGAATTCTTCATAGTTTTTACTTCACTAATTTTTGTAACGAACCTTTTGACCCATTCCCGACCATTAAAAACTTTACGAG
Source organism: Tanacetum coccineum (assembly GCA_026074375.1). Taxonomy (NCBI): domain Eukaryota; kingdom Viridiplantae; phylum Streptophyta; class Magnoliopsida; order Asterales; family Asteraceae; genus Tanacetum; species Tanacetum coccineum. The sequence continues at coordinate 25,920 of BQNB010031317.1, forward strand.
ACCGAAACTTTAGATGAAAATAAGACTCTCTGAGTTAACTCTCCAGTTTTGTTTTAAATGTGTATATTTGAATTTTTTATAATGAGTTTTTGACCCTCTTCAGATCTGACAAATTCTGCAGTAAATTTAAACGACTATACTCTAAAGATCCAGAAGCTCTAAACCGATAACCAATCATGAAAACAATCTAAACGATGATGATCAACTTGATCTATATTCATAAACTTTCAGAAACATAAAACCCTAATCCAAACCCTAGCCGAAAATTACATGTTTAAAACCCTAATCCATCATGCTAGATTACATTAATTAAAAATTAACTAGAATTAAACAAAGAATTAGAAAATACCTTAAACCCTAAAAAATTTCTTCTTTTTCTTTCTCTGGATCGGTCGAACAAGCATAGAGGTTTAGGGATCTTTTATTTTTTGTATTTATAGGCCTCCTAAAAGATATTCTAGATTAACTCTAATTTAGGAATTAGATTTGGACTCAAATTTGTTTGCTTTTCCCCCTTATAAACCCAACCGATCGGCACCCCCTTTAATTTTTTTTTATTTTTATTTCTTTTATTTATTAATTATATAATTACTTGTATTTCCTTAAATTTTTATAAAAACCTTAACTAATTTGACTATATCTTTTTTGCATAAACGCAATTCATGGACCTTTTAAAAATAAATACTAACTTTTCATTTTCAACATAACTTTCCAAAAATAGAACTTTTATGTTTTTTCTTAACTTACCACCTTAAAATCTTAACCTATCTTTGATACGAACACAAAATTTCGTATACGTAAACAATACTTACACATTTAACAGGAAAGGCTCAAATCTCTATAATCATTTCCTGGTCACTCAAAGTGAACTGAAATGAAATCAAACAATTTCACCACTATTCCAATTCATTGAGATGATCACAGCTCAATAGATTGTTACTAATACCTCACACTAACCACATTAATCTCAGATAATCACACGAACTCTCATTTTACACCATATATTGCAACAGGTCACATAAGTCAATACTAAACGGTTTTTATCTAACCTGGTCTCAAATCATGGTTGTCCTGTTTTCCCCTCCTTTAGGAAAATCTTGTGCCGAGATTTAACTAGCCATTTTCAGCTTGCTCAACGAACATAATGAGGATATTTAGACTTTATATAATCCTCGCGTTCCCAAGTAAACTCAAGACCACACTTAGAATTCCAATGAACTTTCACAAGCGATATCTTACTACATTTTAACCTCTTAACTTCACGGTCCATAATCTCTACAGGTTCCTCAACAAAACAAAGAGTTTTGTCAACCTTTATCTCATCTAATGGCACATGAAAACTAGCATCCGCCAAAATTTCTTCAAGTTTGACTCTATGAAAACGTATCATGTCTCCACTCAACTTCCTTAGGCATCCTTAATTCGAGTAGCTACTGGATCGATCCTTTCAAGAATCTCAAATGCGTTCCTTAAAAACGCTATTCTCGGTGCTAACTTTCCATTTTTCCCAAAATGAATTACACCTTTCCAAGGTGATACTTTCAACATCACTCGATCTCCTACTTTGAATTCCAATGGTTTGCGTCTATTAATCAGATGCTCTTTTGATGATCTCACGCTTTGCCTTTTGTTTCTCCTTTATCAACAACTACTTTATCAGTCGTTTCTTGAACCATTTCATGTCCAATCAGTACTTTCTATACTCTTTAGACCATAAAAATGCGACTACATTTCTCCGTACAAGGCTTAAAAATCGGAGCACATATTATACTCGATTGATTAAACTTTTATTGTAAGAAAACTCAGCCAATGAATAGATGAACCATCCCAGCTACACCAAAAATCAATTACACACGCCTCAAAAAACATATCCTCTAAAGGTCTGAAATCGTCATGGCTCACTTTGACCATCCGTTTGGGGATGATAAGCCGTACTCATATCCAACCTCGTCCCTAAATATGTATTGCACAGCTCTGCCAGCAACTCGAAGTAATTCGTCCTCTCGATCTAAAATAATCGACACAGGTCATCTCCCATGTCTCGAGATCTAGTTTCATCCAATGTAGATCTTTGCCAATTTCTCATTACTATAGTCTTCTCTTATAGCCAGGAAATAAGCCGACTTAGTTAGTCTATCGACTATGACCCAAATCGTTTCATGCCCACTTTTTGACCTAGGCAACTTAGTGATAAAATCCATAGTGATCTTATCCCACTTTCCATTCAGGTTTTATCTACACGGTTGTTGCAGGTAAACCCGAAGCCTTGATGCTCAGCGCCTTTACCTTTGACATGTCAAATCCAACTATACTAACATAAGTAGCAATATCTCTCTTTCATTCCCGGACACCAGTACATATCATAAAAGATCATGGTACATCTTATCCGCTCCAGGATGCACAAAGTACTTTTAGTCCTGTGAGCTTCAGCCCATGTTCTTAGGGGTTTTCAACACTTCCTACTAATGGAACCCATATACGGTCTATGAAATACAAACTCTCGCCCTCTTTCTTTCCCATCTGTTGATCTAGGCCATGCAGGTTTTCCATAATTACATTCTCTTGCTTAAGCGCCTTACTCTGGGCTGCTTGTATCGTTTCTCTCATTCCAGCATAGATAGTCACTGCCATGGCCCTTACACGTCTAGGTTTCAACCGCTCCTTCCTACTTAATGCATTAGCACATCATTTCGGCCGTACCAGGGGATGGTAAACGAATCATCGCATCATAATCACTAAGCAACTCAATCCATCTCCTCAAACGCATATTCAGCTCTTTCTGATTGAAAATGTGTTGAATACTTTTGTGATCCGTATAGATAACACTCTTAGTACCATATAGATAATGCCTCCAAGTATTAAGAGCAAACCCACACATTCCTAATTCCAATTCATGCGTGTGTAGTCTTTCTTAGGGTTTTTAGCTGCATCGATTGCATAAGCAAAACACTTTGCCCCTTTGCATGAGTACCTAACCTAATCCTTGGTTTGATGATCACAATCAAACCACAAAAGCTTCGAAACTCCATCAGGTTAGCGTGACATTTTGGGACATCTATACAAGTTATTACTTTAAAGTTTGAAATTCCTCTTTCTTGTGCTCCCACACCCCACACATACTTCTAATTTCTTTGAAGTTTAACGAGGGTAAAAGAGGGTTTAGCAATTTTGGGAAAAGTTTTGCAATAAACTGTCTGTTAATACCGGCCATTTTCCAAAAATGATCGATCTCAATAATGGGTCGAGGGTCTTCTCAATTATTATACCGCTTCTATTTATGCTGGGATCACTATGTTATACCCTAATTTTGTTTGACAACTTGCCAAGAAAGTGCACCTCTTGCAACTAGAACTCACACTTTGAGAACTTGGCTCAGCTTATTACCTTCCTTAACATCCAACACCATCCCAAATGAACTTAAGGTCCTCATCGTCTTAGTGTAGATCAAGATGTCATCGAGAAAGACAATAACGAAATTATCTATGTACGGTTTACCAAACTCTATCATCAGATCCATAAAGACTGAGGTGATCTGGTTAGGCCCAACTAAGCATAACGTTTAAACTCAAAATGTTCGTATCTCGTTCGAAACGCCGTCTTAGGTATGTCGTCTTCATGCACGCGTAGTTGGTGATAACCTGACCGAATGTCTATCTTGGGAGAATACGACGCCTCCTTGTAGTTGCTCAAATAATTCATCAATCCTCAGAAGAGGGTATACGAATCTTAATCGTCAATTGTTCTGGCTCTCTATAATAGATTACACCATACGTAGCGAACATCCTTCTTCTTGACAAAATAACACTGGCGATCCCATGGAGAATGACTAGGTCGTATAAAACCCTTGTCTTGCAACTCCTGCAGCTGCCTAGACAATTCTTGCATCTCCAAAGGCACTAGTCGATATGGAGACTTCGCAATAGGCGTCACTCCAGGAACTAGATCTATGCAAAACTCCACTTGTCGTTGCGGAGGCAATCCTGACAAGTCTTCTGGAAACACATCCTCAAAACTACGTTACTACAATATATATCGCTCATCTTTTCGGTTCATCTCTTTGTACTCTTCATTGCTTTGGTGATTCCTATGGCCCGTTCTCCATGTACCCTAAGGATCCTACCATCCTCCATGGGTATTTCTACTACCTTCTCATGCAAATTCTATCAAAAACCTTATGTTGGGACAACAATCCATTCCACAATCTCATCAAAGCTTCAATCACCTAAAGGTATTTAAAGTTTTATGCTAAACAAGGAACCTCCTAGTTCTAGTTTGCAGTCATTGATTAATTCTATCTTCTTCTAATTTTGCTTTCATCAGTACGTCTATCACATAACCAGGATTACAATACTAGGTTCTCACATTAGTAGGGGCACTAATTCAGTAGAATTATGAAACTAAAATCGGCTCTTGAATCATATAAACCGGTAACATAGTGATCATTCAGGAGTTGAACGTACCCGTTACAACGTTAGGATCCTAGACCGCCTCCATTGCATTCACATTCACGTTGTAAGCTCTTCCTCTAACTTGGTTTCCATTGCTTCGGTTATTTCGGCTGCCCTCCAAAGCCAATTGATTTCTAGGCTTGCCCCGGTGCTCGATTAATCTTGGGCACATAGTGTTGCAAAAATGATCGGGGATACCACATCATAGCACACTCTCGACTTTTTTTGAATGTTACTCATTCTAACAGCATTCACTGGGAGTCACTTGTCTAATTGGTTCCTAACAATTTCTGGCATAATGGCCTGGTTTTGAAGTTATAACACACATTGCAAGGCCCGTTTACTGGGTGATGCGTATTTATTACACTTTTGTACTTTAGACGTGAGCTTGCGACTTATTTCTAGAGGAGCTGTCGCCACAAAACCAGGTGCCCCACTTTTTCCTTCTTGTTATCTTTCCCGATCTCCTGACTTACTAGACTCTTCCACTACTTTCCTCGTGTCATTACCCTTTGTCAAGGTACCAGAACTGACTGCTTCGTCAGTAAGTATCCCAGCCCTCAGTATTGCAATCTAAATAGTAGTTAGTTGGGTTGCTCGAAGCATTCCTCTAATCTCATGAGCCAGTCTAGCTATGTACCTCTTAATACGAGATGACTCAAGTGTAACTAAGTATGGGACCAACTTGGCCAACTCATGAAACCTATCAGTGTAGGCAGCATGATTAGCTCCCCATCTTCTATCAACCATCCATTATGTTACACCGAGCTGCGGCCTGAGGTTGTCGGTTGTGGTGCAAACTCATTCATAGGATTTTCCTTTTGAAGTTGTGGTGTGATCCACAAATCCTAAAAGTCATGTCTTCTAGTTTGTTCCACGGCTCTTCTTCAGTCGTTTCATTTCAACCTTGAAATTTTCCTAGGATCTCTGGTGATAGTTGTCATCCTGCAATTATCTTTGTTTCAAATTTCCTCGACGTTTGTCCATCAACTTCCTTCAAGGTCATCTTCTCTTCGACTCTACACGGCCACATGGCAATAGGAATTCGGATCTTGCGGTTACACCTCTTGCTATTCTTAATCCTTTTACACCCAGTTGCGAAAGCAACTGAATCATAGTACTTTCTACGAATAGGGGGAGCGACATACTTATAATAGACCACAAAACATAGGACTATATCAGGATCGGATCTCAAAATAACCAAAAAAAACTCACTATATAGATAGTTATAGAATAATGGCTTTATGAAACTTGGGGAAAATAAAGCTTAATAGGTATATTAAAATTTTTAAAAACCACATAAGGCTCAAAATGCATCTATATGAGGAACCCTAAGCTATAGTTCTTGGCTCAACCACCTGTTCTCTATAACCAAGGCTCTTGATACAATCTGTCACAACCGCAAGGCGAAAACACGACGGCATAAATCATGGGGATTAATCATCACAACACAATTCGGTTTGTGTCAACAATAGACGAAACACTTAATGCAAACAAGCAATTATAAAGACACAATGTTGTCATGGCATCAATACTGAATACAAAGAACGAACATCTTGTATGAATGAAAAGGGTCTCACCAATACAAGAACCAATATCCTCACGATCCTAATAAAATCAAATAACATTCAACAAAATCATGCAACAAACATAAACAAACTCAGGAGCGAACTCCAATGCAATCCTAGCGGTCATTCTAGACCAACTCTTCATTATACCTCAGTAATCTCATGATATCTCACCTAATAAGATGCTTAAAAACGTCAACACAATGGTTGGTGAGAGTCATAGGTTTAAGACACGCAAAACAACCACTTTAAATCCAATTACTATGATAAATAAAACATAACATAGCAGGACATACTGTGTACCATTCCATACATGCTAAACATTGCCAATTCACATCAAATCCTCTTTTGAGACAGTTTCCGCTCATCATCACACAAAACGATGACAACAACTGAGATGATCTACGCTCACTCCAAACAACTCACAGTATTAGAATCGATCACGCTTATACCAATTCAATCAATCAATAAAATGCATGGACGATCACGCTCAAGCACAACAATTCATACCATAAAAGCAAGTAGCACATAACATACATTAGTTTAGTATAGCACAATGCTTTATTTAAATCACGTTATTCAGTAACTAAAAACATTTTTTCAAAACCTCTTTGGCATCATTTCCATCCCAATGTAAAAACATTATAAGTGGGACTATGTAACTCACCATGATGCTTAGACTTCCCGAAAGAATCCAACAAAAGCTATCCAAACACTTCACGGATAATCTAAACAATTAAAGCCACACAATAAGCTACCATCAATTAGGCATTCAACCAAATATGATGTAACCTCAACTATGATGGATATCTAAGCTATCTACCATAGTCCTATACTCAATTTAACCCTTTTCCAACTCCTACATATGAATTTACACTTCAATGCTTTAACTTTAAAATTTTCTGGTTTTGGGAGCAGATTTTTTATACTCATTACGCATCCTAAAGTACCACTTCCTTAAAACACTTCTACAATTCAAATCAAAATTCCCATTCTACATATATGTCCTATGAGACCTCTCATAGCTCTCCCAAGCCCATTACCCTTTTACAAATACCCTTTAGAAATTTATTAATCCAAAGTGTCCAGAATTTGGCCAGAATCTGACCCCCTAAAAGTATGACGTTAGATAACCCACTTAAACTTCATCATCTACTTAGCAAAAATTCAGGGGTCACACACAATATATAAACTAACTTTCACGTGATTTAGAACCTCTAACTAGCTATCTAAGTATTTTTAGAAAAATCAAAACCACAACTGAAATTCGTCACAATTTTACACACTGATTTTGTAAAGACCTTTTGACCCACTTCCCGACCATAAAAACTCACGAGACCAACTTTGCTGGAAAGTAGACTCTCTGAGGTTATCTCCAGTATGTTGTAAATTGTTTATTTGATCTTTTATGAATAGGTTATGCTCGTTACAAAACTGCCTAAAATTCTGCAGTGAATTAAACAACTAATTCGGGCGATCTAGACCCTAACGCATGATCAAATCTCGTAACCAATTAAACTAATGATCAAACAATTATTATAACATTATAAACTTCCAGAAAAATCAAAGCCCTAATTTATAAACCCTAATCCATCAAGTTTAAATTACATTAATTGAAAATTAAATAACTAGAATTAAACAAAGATTAGAAAATACCTTAAACCCTAAAAAATTTCTTCTTTTTTCTTTCTCTAGATCGGTCGACCAAACAATAGGGGTTTAGGGATCTTTTATTTTTTGTATTTATAGGCCTCCTAAAAGATATTCTAGATTAACTCTAATTAGGAATTAGACTTGGACTCAAATTTGTTTCTTTTTCCCTCTTTTAAAACCCAACCGACCGGCCCCCCTTTAATTCTTTTTTTTATTTACTAATTACTTATTTATTTACAATACCTTAAGTTTTAATAAAAACCTTAACTTATTTGAGTATACCTTTTTGCATAAACGCAATTCACTAGACTTTTAAAAATAAATACTAACTTTTCATTTTCAACCTAACTTTCCAAAAATAGAACTTTTACATTTTTCTTAACTTACCACTTAAAATCTAAACCTATCTTAGATTACGAACACAAAAATACGTATACGTAATAATACTTACACATTTAACACGGAAACGCTCAAATCTCAATAATCATTTCCTTGTCACTCAAAAGTGAACGAAATGAACTCAACCAATTTCACCACTATTCCAATCTCATTGAGATGATCACACTCAATAGATTGATTACTAATACATCACATAACCCACATAAACTCATATAAACACACAGAATCACATACACCAAATATTGCAACAGGCACATAAGTCAATACTAACGGTTTGACTAACCTGCTCAAATCATGGTTGTCACAGTATCCCCTCCTTTAGGAAATCTCGTCCCGAGATTTAACTAGAAGGTTCAACTCTATCATTACCAAACAATTAATCGAGGATACTTATTTAGACTTTCACATTATAATCCTACAGAACAAGAGCGTTCATAAAAGTAAACTACAGGACCACATTAGCTTAGAATTCCAACGAACTTTCAACAAGCATATCTTAACTACTTTCTTAACTCACCGGTGCATGATCTCTACAGGTTCCTCAACAAAACGAAGAGTTTTGTCAACCTTTATCTCATCTAATGGCACATGCAAACTAGCATTAGCCAAACATTTCTTCAAGTTTGACACATGAAACGTATCATGTACTCGCACACAATTCCGTCAGGCACCTAATCGATAAGACTACATACCGTCCTTTCAAGAATCTCAATGTCCATACATAACTCGGTGCACTGATACTTTCCCCTTTTTCCCTAAAAACGAATTACACCTTTCCAAGGTGATACTTTCAACATTACTCGATCTCCTACTTATGAAAAGTGTTGAAAATAAAGTTTGAAACCTTGGAACACGTTGCATAAGCGTACAGGTCATGTCAAAATTTCATAAAAAGTTTAAACTTAGAATTTTTTTCTAAAAACATGATTTTTATTTTTAAATAAAAAAATATTATTTAATATTTTATTTATTTAAATAAATTCACTAAAAGACGAAAAATATATTTATCTCGAAACTTCTCTAATGTGTTTATTATGATTAAACGTTTCATTTTTTTAACCGTATTATGGTTATTTTGAAGTGACTAAGGTTACCGGATGGACTTGTCAAGATATATTTATAATTATTAATTATAAATATTATTCATAATTACTTATCTATTTTCTCTAAATATTATAAGTATGTATTATCGGGGAATGAGATTGATACGATTGTGGAAATATGTCGTCAACCATCACACCACTAAATTGTTTTGGGTAATTGTACAACGCGTCTAAACTCTATGCATCAAACGTGAAGATTGTTTTGGGAATTGGTGATTAGAATTGGACATTAAACTGGACTAGGTCGTGTGTCGGGCGTCAGTGATGCAATTTGCATTGTGTGGATTATTTTAGTTGCTAAGACATGCTTGCGGGTGATCTTGTAGCCCCCCACTTTGTCACGTTTTTCGTTGGAAAAATATACTCAAATGTTTTGAAATGTTTAATGATTTGTGATGAAATATGGTTATGTTTTGTGGTGTGGGACAAATTATGTGCTTAGTGACTGCTATAAAAATTGAATATTGTGTGATGTGAATTAACTGGCAAGTAACAATTTTTGGCATGGCAAGGGTTTGTTGTTATAAGCTGCATGTACTGTGTTTGCAGGCAAGTGTTGTAGTATACTTGCATGTACTAGGTTTAGGCATGCAAGCTTGTTGGTCCTAGCTCTAATATTAGAGCTCCAGCTGGTAGGACCATTTAGGTGCTAAGTGACATATACTGATAACTAGCGAGGGAAGATAGTCTTGGATTGTTAGCGATATATCACTATCATATAACACTATATAAACGTCTACGTTGACAAATATTAGCACAATCTTTTAGAGGTTTAAAGGATCCAAACCTAAACGAGCTCGATCAACATTATTCATTGACGTTATTTCTGTGAAGTACAACATTATTACAGGTGAAGTGAACGACACAACGGTAATTTTGGATTATTTATTCAGATAAGGATACTTAGAATCTATCATTGTGAAGGAAAAAAATTACTTCTTGTGAATCTAGCTTAGCTTGCGTTTGTTTGATTCTAGTTTGGGATGGTTAAGGGATAAGTTTGGAATTATAGGTCCTCTGTTGGGCATTGGAATAATTTTAAGAGATTGAGGATTTTACTGGTGATTTTGGACATACATGAGTTCGTTCAAGGGTTGAATGGTCTTCATAGCACTTGGAGTTTATGCAATGTAGTTTTCTCTATTTTTGTATCTGTGTTATGATTGATCTTATGTTGCACTTCTCGAGTGTTTCTGCGCATTGTCTTTGGGGGTGTGACAGATTGTAATCAAGCCAAGGTTATAGAGAACTAGTGGATTTGCCTAGACTAAAACCTACAAGATGCTCGTCGCACATATTAGGGGTTACTATAAGATCTATGTAGCGACGGTGTTTCCACTGTTCAGTGATGCTTTTAGATGTGCTCAGACCAAAGGCTTGCGCAATGAGCAATGCTTTAGTATATTCAGATCATTGCACAGCTGTGTGAGCTGAAATATAATTATGTCATGGGAAAGGATCAATATTAAGTTCGGTGGCCAACCGTAAGTATAAGCTATCACAACTTCACACATACTTTAGTAAGGTTGTTCACAAGATCGAAACTCATTGATGTTGACATCATAAGGTGATGTTATGTGTATATCGGTATATATAGTTAGAAATTCTAATATATATTAGTCTTACTACTTCTACCTAACGAGTGCCATGTTTTCCCTCGTGTTGATAATGCCGCCAAGGGTGATGACTCGAAGTGCTGCTGGCCTTTGCTGAGATCCACAAGGAGGGAAACGGGTGAACGGGTTGGTAGATGTGGAAAGGGTAGAAGACCTAGGGAAGGTAATGATGAGTGTGTTGATGATTTGAATGGTCAAGGAAATGACCAAGGTATAGGAGCTAATGGGGGTGTAAAGGATTCAATGGAATGTAGAGAAGCTAATGGGGGAGCACCTACCTACTATCTCAACATCAATATGCCCAAACACCTAATATATAAAAAGCAACGTGAACAGAACCTATCATTCCGTACCATGCTACGGCTCACGAGACATATAATTATAGGAAATGTTTGAAATCAAAATGGTAATGTGGTTAATAAGAACCTTCAGGAGAATGTGGGGAATGTGTTAGTAAATGGCAACCGGGTAGGTTGTTCATATAAGGAGTTCTTAGCTTGTAACCCTAAGGAATATGATGGTAGGGAGGTGTTGTAGTTCTTACTAGTTGGATTGAGAAAATAGAGAACGTACATGATATGAGTGGTTGTAGTAATGACCAAAAAGCAAAATACACTACTGGTTCATTTGTGGGTAAGGCTTTAATGTGGTGGAACTCTCAGATCCGCATGCTAAGCCGAAAAGTTGTTGTAAGTATGTCATAGAATGACTTTAAGTTTATGATGATACAAGAGTTTTGTCTTAGTCATGAGATGCAAAAGTTGAAATATGAGTTGTGGAATTACGCCATGGTCGGGGCTGGCTATGCTGCGTATACTGATAGGTTTCATGAGTTGGTAAGGTTAGTTCCTTACTTGGTAACTCTTGAGAGTAGGATGATTGAAAGGTATGTATATGGCCTTGCTCCATAAATCTGTGGGATGGTGGCAGTAATGGAGCCAAAGACTATGCAGAAGGCAGTGTAGATTTCTAGTGCACTAACTCATGAGGCTGTGAGAAATGGATCAATTAAGAAAGTTGAGAAAATAGGAAATATGGGGGAAACTAGCAAGGATAAGAATGGCAGGGATGACAATAAGAGGACTAGGACTGGCAATGTTTTTGCTACTACTGTAAACCCTGTAGGAAGAGAGAATATGGGTACTTGGTCCAAGTATGCCACCTGCAACTCCTACCATGCACCCGAAGGGCCTTAACGCACATGTTTTAACTATAACCGCCCAGGTCATTTGGCAAAGGATTGTAGAGGTGTGCCAAGGAATGTGAATCCTGTCAATGCTAAAAACCTAACTGTTAGAGCATGTTATGAGTGTGGTAGTACCGACCATGTCAGGTCAGCTTGCCCTAGATTGAATAGATCACAAGAACCAAAAGGAAATCGTCCAAATTAAGTTGTTGCTAATAACGGGGGTCAGGGTCATAGAAACCAAGGGAACCGGGCTAGGGGTAAGGCATTCATGTTGGGAGCAGAGGAAGCTCGCTAGGATCCGAACATTGTGACGGGTACGTTTACTTTGAACGATCATTTTGCCACTACCTTATTTGACTCTGGTGCCGATTATAGTTTTTTCTACTACTTTTATACCTTTGTTAGGCTTAGAGCCTAGCGACTTAGGTTTCAGATATGAGATTGAGATAGCTAGCGGGCAGCTAGTAGATATTGATAAGGTTATTAAGGGTTGTAAACTAAAAATTGAGGGTCATGTCTTTGACATCGATTTGATACCTTTTGGGCATAGAAGTTTTGATATGATTATAGGTATGGACTAGTTGTCTAATTATAAGGCTGAAATAATTTGCCATGAGAAGGTAGTGAGGATACCACTACTGGATGGCAAGGTGCTTAGAGTAGTAGGAGAGAGACCGGAAGAGAAAGTGAGATTGTTGATGAGTGTTAAGGCTAGTGATAAGAAACAAAAAGAGATTGTTGTTGTTAGATATTTTCCTGAGGTTCCTGGATGATCTATCTGGGTCACCGCCTATTCGGGAAATTGAGTTTCGGATTGAGTTAATCCTTAGAGCAACGCCGGTAGCAAAGTCTCCTTATCGTTTGGCACCTTCTAAAATGGAGGAGTTGTCTGGACAAATCAAGGAACTCCAAGACAAAGGTTTCATTCGAACCAGTTTGGTCGCCTGGGGAGCGCCGATAATTGTTTGTTAAAAACAGGAATGTTTTTAAGATGTGCATGAATATAGAGAATTGAACCAAGTTGACTTGTTTAGAATCGTTACCACTTCCAAGAATTTGATGGACTTTTGATCGGGGGGGGGGGGGGGGGGGGGGGGGGGGGGGGGGGGGGGGGGGGGGGGGGGGGGGGGGGGGGGGGGGGGGGGGGGGGGAACCCCACCCGGGCTGGGGGGGGGGGGGTTGGGGGGGGGGGGGGGGCGGGGGGGGGGGGGGGGGGCACCACCACCAAACTGCAAGGGTCGTAGTTTTTCTCAAAGATAGATCTTAGGTCTGGATACCATCAGCTGAGAGTGCATGAGGATGACATTCCAAAGACTGCGTTTAGAACTCGTTATGGACATTTCGAGTTCACAGTAATGCCCTTTGGTCTGACTAACGCACCAGCGGTATTTATGGATTTGATGAATAGAGTTTGTAGGCCTTATCTTGATAAGTTTGTGATAGTGTTTATAGACGATATCTTAATCTACTCTAAGACTCAAGAGGAGCATGTAGAACACTTAAGGTTAGTCTTGGGACTGCTCAAAAAGGAGAAACTGTATGCTAAGTTTTCTAAGTGTGAATTCTGGCTAAGAGAAGTATAGTTTCTTGGGCATGTGATAAATGGTAATGGGATTCATGTAGACCCTAGTAAGATTGAAGCTGTTAAGAATTGGAAAGCCCCTAGAACTCCGACTGAGGTTTGTTCGTTCTTAGGATTGGCTGGATATTACCGTAGGTTCATTGAGAACTTTTCTAAGATAGCTAAGTCTCTTACTATCTTGACTCAAAAGTGTAAGACTTTCGATTGGGGTGAGGAACAGGAATTGGCATTTCAAACCTTGAAGGATAAGTTGTGTAATGCGCCTGTTCTAGCTCTCCCCGATGGACCGGAAGACTTTGTGGTATATTGTGATGCGTCCAGGATAGGACTAGGCTGTGTGTTAATGCAAAGAGGTAAAGTGATAGCCTATGCGTCTAGGCAGTTGAAAATTCATGAGAAGAATTATACTACCCATGATTTGGAGTTGGGTGCGGTCGTGTTTGCACTTAAGATCTGGAGACATTATCTGTATGGGACAAAGAGTGTCATCTATATGGATCATAAGAGTCTTCAGCATATCTTTAGTCAGAAAGAGTTGAATATGCGACAGCGTCGCTGGATAGAGTTGTTTAGTGATTATGACTGTGAAATTCGCTAGCATCCAGGTAAGGCTCGAAGTGGTGGCTGATGCCCTAAGTAGGAAGGAAAAAAGTAAAGCCTAAGAGGGTTAGAGCTATGAATATGACACTTCAGTCGAGTATCAAGGATAGGATACTGTCGGCTTAGAAGGAGGTTATGGATGAGTTTGCAGGGTTGCAGAAAGGTTTGATGAAATGATAAATAGATAATGTGATGAAACTATTGTTGTACTACCTGGATCGAATATGATACCTTGAAGGTGAGGTGAGAACCCTGATAATGGATAAAGCCCAAAATCGAAGTACTTTGTAACAAACTCAAAAACAATCAAGATAAGAAAACGAAATAGACAACAATCTAAAAAAGAATGAAGCCAGTGAAAAAAAATATGAAGAGCAGAGGGAACAAAAAAAAAGGAAAAGTTAAGTAAGAACAAACCATACAAAACAGAATACAAGACGAGACAAAACAAGAAACTCCAAAAAACACAGAACAAGGAGTGAACAAAAAAAAAACAAAACAACGGTTATACTTTAATAAGAACACAACAACATGACAAAAAAAAATAAATACAAACAAAATCAATAACAACCAAGAAAGCTATAAGATGTATTAAGATTATAAGGATAGGTAATTGGTGGCCTGAAATGAAAAGGATATAGTATGAGTATGGTTAGTAAATGTTTGACTTGTTTTGAAGTTAAATCTAAGCATCAAAGGCCATCTGCTTGCTTCCAGCAACCTGAGATTCCCGTAAGGAATTGGGAAGGGATAGCTATGGATTTTGTGACTAAGTTGCCTACGACTAGTAGTGGGCATGACACAATCTGGGTCATTATGGACCGATTGACTAAGTCAGCTCATTTTCTACCTATGCGTGAGGAATTATAAAGATGGAAGGTTGGCTAGATTGTATTTGAATGAATCGTTTGCTAGACATGGTGTGCCAATCTCGATTATATCGGATCGTGATAGTCGTTTCACATCAAGGTTTTGGCAGACAATGCAAGAGGTATTAGGAACCCCATTTAGACATGAGTACGACTTATCACCCTCAGACCGATGGTCAGAGTGAGCGTACTATTCAGACTTTGGAAGACATGCTAAGCATGTGTCCTTAGACTTACGAGGGAAGTTGGGAGTGTTCATCTTCCATTGGTTCGTTTAGTATAACAATAGTTATCATTCTATATGAAGTGCCCGTTTGAGCATTGTATGGTAGAAAGTGTCGTTCGCCAATTATGTGGGTTGAGGTTGGAGAAGGTCAGTTGATAGGACCTGAGTTAGTGCAAGAGACTACTAAGAAGATCTTGCAGATTAAGGATAGACTTAAGGCTGTGCGTGATCATTAAAAAAGTTATGCTGATAAGAGGAGGAAGCCTCTAGAGTTTAGTTTAGGTGACTATGTCTTGCTCAAAGTGTCGCCTTAGAAATGTGTGGTACGCTTTGGGAAGAAAGGGAAGTTAGCACCTAGGTTTGTTGGACCGTTTGAGATTATTGAGAAAGTAGGCCATGTGGCCTATCGATTAGATTTGCCTGAGGAATTGAATGGTGTTCATGACACGTTCCACGTGTCGAATCTTAAGAAGTGTTTGGTTGATCCAACACTGAATGTGCCTTTGGATGAGATTCGAGTTGATGCTAAGTTGAATTTTGTGGAAGAGCCTGTAGAAATTTTGGAAAGAGAGTTTAAGAAGTTGAAGCGTAGTAGGATTGTCATTGTCAAGGTTCGGTGGAATTCGAAACGTGGCCCTGAATTCATGTGGGAACATGAAGATCAGATGAAGTTGAAGTACCCGCATTTGTTTAGTGATGTTAGTAGTTGAATTTCAGGGATGAAATTCTTTTAAGGGGGGTAGAATGTAACCTTTTCCATTTTTGTGTTCTGAATATTTCATTTATAGTCCTTTGACTATTTGATTTTTGTCAGTTTATTCAGATTTTTGTACCGTGTTGACGGTGGTGATTTTATTAGATATGCGATGAATTGTGGTTTATTGTGATTAATAATCCCTTTTGGGAAAAGGTAAAATATTTGTGTTGTGTGTATTCCGGGTGATTTGACCGCGTGAATTTTTAAAGAAATTCCCGAAAAACAGTCTGACACGAAAGTCCGTTTAATGTCCAAATTATTTTTGAAGGGTGGAAAAAGTGAAAATATAGTCGTGTAAATACTCTAGGTTAATGAAAAGTATTTTTTAAAGTGAATAAAAATTCTAATTAACTTTGGGGTAAATTTTACGGTTGAATTTTACGAGTATTTAAGTGATCCGACACGAAAAGAAAGCCCAAGAACCACCTTGGATTCCTTGACACGTTTTATGGTAAGAGTAGAGGACAATAAGGCTTAATTTTAGATAATGTGTCCCAAGGTGTACACTTATATTCCATTTACTAGAAACCATTTCTCATAATCCTTATCATTTCAAAAAAAACACACACACTTTGGTGTGTGCTCTCTCCACGTCCGAAACACACACACACACACACACTCTTATAATTTTTGAACTTTGATCAAGAAAAAATGAAGACATAAATATTTGGGGTTGATTCTAGTGTTTGAGTCTTATGGTAGTAACCAAATGCAATACGTAGCTTACTAGCTTATTTTAAGCTTAATATACGTAATTTTGAGCATATGGGCTCACGGCCCAACGAGTCCATTTAAGCCGTGGCTTAATGAGAGGGCTTATTATGGTCCGAATTATTTTCTACATATAAGTATATACTTATATATGTAAATGGACCTTGGTTTTGGACTTGGATCGTATTTTGGACTTATAAATGTCTTAATGGACCCTTGTTGGGCCTTAAAGCCCTATAAGCGATATTTAGTAGTTATGAGAGTTTTGACGGACTTTTTTGAAGTTGAAACGTTTTACACGTGATATTAATGGGATATTTTTGAGAAAAAGTGTTGGTAAGCGTTAAAGATTGAGATTTTAGAATTTTGTCGAAAAGTGTCGAATTTGTGAACATTGTTGAAAATAAGGTTTGAAACCTTGAAAAACGTTGTATAAACGTACGGGTCATGTCGAAATTTCGTAAAAAATTTATACTTAGAAATTTTCTTAAAAACATGATTTTTGATTTTAAAATAATGAAAATATATTTAAATTATTTATTTATTAATAAATTCACTAAAGGACGAAAAATATAATTTTTCTCGAAACTTCTCTAATGTGTTTATTATGAGTAAACGTTTCATTTTCAACCGTATAATGATTATTTTGAAGTGACTAAGGTGTACCAAATGGACTTGTAAAGATATATTTATAATTATTAATTATAAATATTTACTTATATTACTTATCTATTTTCTCTAAATAGTATAAGTATATATTATCAGAGAATGAGATTGATATGATTATGGAAATAAGTTGTCTATCCAAGTCACACCCTAAACTATTTTAGGGTAGATTGTAGCAACGCGACAAAAACTCTATGCATCAAACGTGAAGATTGTTTTGAATTGATGATTTAAATTGGACATTACTAAACTTAGGTCGTAAGTGCGGCGTCGTTGCATTTGCTTGTTTTGTGATTAAGATTTGGTTTGCTAAAGACTTGCTTGAGTGAGTTCTCGTAGCCCCAATTTTACTGTTTTTCCTTGGGGGAAAATGATACTCACAAAATGTGTTTTGAAATGTTTGGAATAATCTGTGCAAAATGTGGTTTTTGTTTTGGTGACAAATTTATGTGCTTATTACTGCCTATGTGAATATTTATGTGTTGTATGATTGTTTGGAGGATGGGTAACGCCTACCCAATGTTTGTGTGATTAATAGAGCGATGGGTACCCTACCCAAGGTTTGTGTGTGGTCCCTAGCCCTAATTTAGTGCTCCACGCTGTAGGTTCCATTTAGGTGCGTAATGACATATGGTAATTGATAGCGGTGATGCCTAAATTTTGTTTGCATTTTTCACTGTCCATATAACACTATTGTCCTACTTTAAATATTGGCACACCAAGCTTTTGGGTTTCAGGTCAAACCTACAGTGCTCACATACATTATTGTTGATGTTTATCGAGTATCATTATTCATGTGAAGTGAAAGAATAGGTATTTTGTGGTGATTGATAGTAGACTTAGAAGTATCCCGTGTGGAATTTCGTTTGAAGTCTTGCTTGCTTGTTGTTTGATTCTAGTATTTGGATGTTTTGGATTAAGTTTGGATTATGGTCCCCTATGAGGGCATATGAATAATGGTAAGAGATTGTGGATTTTAGTTGTGATTTGGGACATCACTTGAGTTTGTTCAAGGTTGATGATCTTCATAGCACTTGGAGTTTATGCAATGTAGTTTTCTCTATTTTGTATCTTGTGTTATGATTGATCATTATGTTGCATTCCTGAGTTTTCGCCATTGTCGGGGTGTGACAATATCTGGGAATTTTTTTTATTGTATTCGTTTAATAAGAACTCATCGTTATTCTATTTTATAAGTTTATCACATGCTTACACGTGTTTGCATATTAAATACGGCTAAATTGTTATTAACAGGAATATAAATATCAAATGTAAACACGGATTACTATGATATGAAAACATATATACGTGATTGTACTTATAACAATGACTAATGTAATTATTATTTAAAGTTTATATAAGGATATGTGGAAAAACATTTTTAAAAAACTTTATATTTTAACTTCATCAACGTTCATCATGTGTTATTAAACTCGCATATTGTGTACAACATGATATCATACACGGGTTTGAATATTAAATACGACTAAATGATGATTTTATCAAATGTAAGCACATATAACTAGGGGTGAGCATACCGGACCGGACCGGACCGACCGGACCGGACCGAACGTATTTCGGTCCGGTCCTCGGTCCGAGGTTTTTGTTAATTTCAATCTTAGTCCGGTCCAGCTCAGTCCGACCAAAAACCCGATGATTATGCCATGTAGGACTGGACCGGACCCAGGACCGGACCGTACCATTTCGGTCCGGTCCTCGGTCCGGCATTTTGGACCAACTAGGTCCGGTCCAGTCTGGCCGGATCCGTCCGTCGGTCCCTTGGGATCGTGCACACCCCTACATATAACTTTGATTATTGAACACAACAAATATATTGCGATTGTACTAATAACCACGGCTTAATGGTAATTCTTGTTTAAAGTTTATATAATGATATCTGAAAAAACTTTATTTTTAAAATGTATATTTTAACTTTATCAACGTTCATTATGTGTTATTAAACTCACATATTGTGTACAACATGATATGACTAGTTAAATTTAAACAACATAAACCTCAACATACATGACACTTAAATAAAGTTAAATTTTTGATCCAACAAAAATCTTTAATAAAATATAAATCGATATTAATACTTAATGAAATATTTTACATAAAAACTAAAATTTTAAACACGAGCAAATTTTTATATGTTCGTATACTAAACTAATTTTTTAAAATATGAATAATGTGCAAACCCTGTGCGTTCACGGGACTTGTAACTAATATATGAAGACATGACTAGATTCAAAATACATATCAAATGGGATGAGAGTTTATCTTGCTCTCATTCTTTACGTGGTGAAAAAATAAAATGTTTAGTAGGGAGAAATGAAGAGAAATAAATCTATTTTCATTTCTCAAAGATGTATGGCATTAGAAAATTGCAAAAGTGAAAGAAAATAATTCTCGAGAACTGGCTTCTTTGTAATTTGATTTCCACTCTTACAAGTTTTAGGGAAAATTCCCAAGATAGACCGGTCGCCTAAAATGTTATATCTTTTCTAGACCTCAAAAAATAAACTTCTCAAAATAGACCAGTCGCCCAGTCTCTGAAGTCGCCTAAAAAACTTTTCACTTTTTGTGTAAGTAACTTTTCAGACATGTTTTTTGGCGACCTAGTAAAGTATAAAAGTCGCCTAAAGTACAAAAGCTACTTTAGGCGACTTTTATACTTTACTAGGTCGCCCAAAAACATGTTTGAAAAGTTACTTACACAAAAAGTAAAAAAGTTTTTGGGAGCACTTGATAGATCGGGCGAACCGCTATATTTTGATAAGTTTATTTTTTGAGGTTTAAAAAAAGATATAACACTTTAAGCGACGAGTCCTATTTTGGAAATTATCCTAAGTTAATAATATGGAAATGAATATCTCATGCGTCCTTTTTTAATAGGAAACTGGCAAGGTAAAAAATAAACGGTATAAATTAGGGAAATTTTTTGCAGAAGACCAATTGGCGAATCGTGTGATCTAGGAATAACCCTGACAAAGCAAAATCACTATTTTTTTTTTCAATATGACCTTTTAAATCGCGCTTAGGGGATAGCGATTTACATTTTCATACGTGTCACATTTTTATTGGCTCGTGAGAATAATTTTAAAAAAAATTATGTAGATCGCGCCACAAGCATAGCGATTTACATTTTTTGTATTTTTTTTTAAACTTTTGTAAATAAAAAAACGAGCCCTAATTTTTTTTTTTTATGTAGATCGTGCATCAGGGATGGCTATTTACTTTGTTTTTTTTGTCTTTTAGGGTTTTGCAGATGAATAGTAACGCATAGTAGGGTTTTTCAGATAAATAGTAACGCACAGTATGATGAAATGATATATCACTGTCATATTTTTGTCCACTTATGAATTTGAATACGTCGAAATTTTTCGCAAGTAACCAATTTGGGAATGCGGTGAATCGAGAAATAACCCTGACAATTTTTTTTTTCAATATGACCTTTTGAATCGCGCTTGGGGGATAGCGATTTACATTTTCATACGTGTCACAGTTTTATTGCTCGTGAGAATAATTTAAAATTTTTTTTATGTAGATCGCGCCACAAGCATAGCGATTTACATTTTTTGTGATATTTTTTTTTAAAACTTTTGTAAATAAAAAAAACGAGCTGTAATTTTTTTTTATATAGATCGCGCGACATCAATAGCGATTCACTTTTTTTTATGTAGATCGCTGCATCAGGGATGCGATTTTTACATTGTTTTTTTTGTCTTTTTAGTTTGTGGCAGATAAATAGTAACGCACAGTATGATGAAATGATATATCACTGTCATATTTTATCACTTATGAATTTGAATACGGACTATATGATTATATAGTGATAGTATGTTTCTCTTAATTTAGTTCATAAGAAACAGAAGTTTTGAGGTTTTTCATTGTTTCTCTTTGAAGGTTTTTCATTGTTTCTCTTGAAGTTTAATTTTTAAGTTTTCATTGTTGATTGTTACTAGTATTGCGGGTAGGAGCAAAGGTGGTGTTAGGTAGGCGTTATTCTTTAAAGGGTTTTTGTGTTGGTGGATTTCGTTGCTTACTTGTGTTATTATAAGATGGATTTGACCGGTTAACGAGGATAAAGTAATTTTATTTATGTATTATTGATATTTTATTATCTGATGTTATATTGTATACTATATGGTTATTTTATTTATTTGTTATTTAGGTACCCCGTGTTCTGTTACCATATAGAAGTAAGTTAAAGTTGCTTAAAACAATTAAAACAATAATTAGTGGCACTGATCGGGAAGCACTGTTTAGACAATCCTGTTTTGGTTGGGTATTAGATCAAACTGATTTTATAAAGAATTATATATTAATACATTTTATGTTAGGGCGGCAAATTTATGATGAAAATGTTCCATTGGATTACCATATAAATAAAGATTTTAGTATACCATTTGGGAGAGAAGAATTCTGCCTAGTAACTGGGTTAAGGTTTGGGGTCCAGAATTGGCGGGAGTATGACACCATCAGCGTATTCCCTTTTAGGCCGTCGGGTGTTTCCGTCATAGTTTAGATGGGCAACCTATACAAGCATCGACCACGCAAATATGAATATTGACGAGTCCATTTGGCTCAATTAAACGACGACGATGTTGATTCCTTTGTTGTCTAGGCCTATTGGCAGCTTGTTATATTAGGTGTGGAGTGTAAACGTGTTGTCCCTGCCTGGATGTTAAGATTAGCTAAGAATAGAGTGAGCTGTCATCAGTGTTCATATGTGTTGGCAACATTGTACTCCACCTTAGTATTGCAGAAACTCAAAACGTTGGTTCGCCTTGTATGTCGATGAGCCTACAGATGAAGATGATGCGAAAAAGTATTCAATCTTTGGATATACTTGGGCATTCAAGGTATGTCAAAAATAAGTTTATAATTTTTAATTAGCCATTTAAGTTATATGTATAATGTAAAATAATTGAAACAATATGTTTTTTTAGACTTGGATATTGGAGTCTTACCGAGTAACTGCGAGTATGTATTTTGATCGTTACAATCGGTATCCTAAAGTTGCTGCTTGGAGTAAGAAAAAGGGAAAGTTTTTGGGAAAAATGGTTATTCCTTTTTTTGAAGTTAGTTTTATTTACTTTAATACTTTAGTAAGTTGACTATGTAATTTATTTAATAATTAATTTCTATTTTTTTTTAAAAGGAAAATATGCCTGCTGCGAGATTGACACCAGACGATAATGAGGCTCGATCGGACTGGTGGATTTCTAGTAAGGCATACTTTAACGACTTTATTGGTCAAGTTGAACGAGTACCTTTTGATTTAAGCCGTCAAAATATGTATGAAATTCCATCCTATATTTACCGAGAGTTCGATGAACAAAAAAGAGAAATTGAACGAAATAAAAAAGAAGTTGATAACATTAAGGAAGAAATGCGTAGATTTAGGCAGGAAATGAATGTTCAGCCGGTGCGACAAGAGAATAAAGAACCGATTAATGTTGATCAACATTATGGGTTGAGCGATTTTAGTCAATTCCAAAGCATGCAGGTATAATTTTTGTACATTTAATATAAGGCTTTGTAAGTAAATAATATAATTTTGTATTTATGGGTGTTTACAGGGTGGTACATCTTCATTCCAGAGACATGTAAATAGCTCATATTTCAATATGGGTATGCATCGAATTTCCAATACCCAATGCCGTTCCCAACCTGGTTCATCTGTTTGGCAAAGAACAGATGCTGGGCGCAGTCGGCCACTAATATTGGCAACCCGATACATCGTCGCAGCCTGGTTCTTACTATTCGTTTGGTCGGGTGCCATCTCATATGGGTAGGCAAAATTTGCAAACCACTATTGAGACCATGATGAGTTGATGGATATTTAACCAAGTAATGCTTCTTTATATATGAATATGATTATATTAAATAACCATCATGAAGTAATAAATTTTTATTAATTGTTGTTTTTTAGGAATATATCCTAATCGAGGAAAAAAAGGGAAACAGTTCCTATGCAGTATAAAACTGACGTCCATTCCGAACAACCTCCTACTACAATTTTACCCAAGCAACGTGTTAATAAAACTAAAAATAAGGGTAAGAAGGCTAATTTATCGCCTTTGAATCTTGGGGGTGCTTTTGAGGATGACAATGTAGAAGAAAATAACGATATACGTTATTTAGGTTCCCAATTTTACATGGTATTTTCTTAACGTATGAATACGTGACCCTTCAAGGTAATTGTTAATCTTGATATAAAATAAATAAATAACTAATGAAATTAATGTGTACTAATATTGGTTATTAACGTTGGTTGATTAGAGTGCGGAGAGGAAATTAATGTTAACTTACCTGACTTATAAATGCCCCCCATCAAATTACTTGGATTGTTAAGAAAGGTTATATAGTTCCGGTTAGTTTTTGGCAACAATTGGTCCCTCATTTCTGTATGCATGACATGCATAGACTTCCACATGGCACCCCTATTGGTTGGTTGTCCGGAGAGGTAAGTTTATTTATACAAGTTTAATAAAGGAGTAATTTATATATCCCTTTAGCCTAAAACATCTATTTATTTTGTTACAATGTTTTGAATCAGCACATGACTCTAGTGAGTGGTAGTTATGAATTAAGGATGAGGAATGCAGATGCAACTGGACAGTGGCCAATAAACGAGTACATATGTGTAGCATCCGGAAAAAAAACCGATTTATCCTACCGGCGGACCAACACGTCAATGGAACATTGGATGCTACCACGGTGTTCAAAATCTAGCCTAGAAGATTTTGATTGGTACAATTTCTTTTAGTTTATCCTTATAAAACTTTAATACAACTTATGCATGATAGATATTTAATATTTAGTTTTAAACTTTGAGGTGTTTATACCCATACAGTAGTTGCTGAAATCATAGGCCACGGGTGTTATACATTAACCGAGTTCTCATGTTTTACGTGTTCGACTCCATGTTATAATGAGCAAAACAAGGAGTGTTTACGCGACTAATTCAATGTTAGAAAGACCCCCGTGGTTAATAAATTTTGGCAATCCGTGATTGTTAAATGAAATTTAGACCACCCCTAATTTTCAGTATTCATGACCATGATGGTTAAGGGTATAGATGGTCCCTCAACAAAACCAACTCTCAGACTGTTTGAGTCATCACAATGTTGTTAATCTCGTCGATTGTGTGCAGATATAAAGCCAGTTGTTGCGCGTAATACTCCAACAGTTTTTGAGAAAGTTAGAAATGACATGTGAGAAAGTTTTTATATGTGTAGGTGTGAGGATTACTGAGAGAATTTGGTTATGATTAATTTTAATGTTTGTATGTGTTTGAATTTGAATCCTAACACTTGAGTGAAATAATATTGTATATTACTTTTTAATATTCTTTTAATAGACGTCCGTTGATGATTTGTTTTTTTGGTAATATCCGTGTGCCGTAGATTCTTGAATATCTATGAATGTATCGACAAGTTATATATAATGTATACACATGATTTAAAAATTCTGTTACATGATTTGACAAGTCAATGACATGGACTAGATCACCTTGTATTTGTAGCGATTTACATGAGTTGTTAATTCAATGACAATATATAATCTTTGAGTTGACAAGTCTCTGATAAAGGTTTTATCACCCAATATAGTTTGCCACGGGTTTTGGCACCATCTTCATATTAATAGTGTGTATGTGTGTGTTTGATAAGTTACCATGTTCTTAACGATAATAGATGCTTTTATAGGGAGAATCAATTGCTTGTTATTTCATAAGAGGGCTAGGTGTCATAAAAACATTACATATATAATAAAAACATTACATATATAATAAAAACATTACATAAATAATAAAAAACATTACATAATAATGTTAAGGTTAACCACTGCCACTTGTAGGAACCGTATCCTTACGGAAAACCTTAACCACATTTCTCATTGTAATGTTAAGATAATGCTTTGATGGTTTAGGAGTAAAAACTGAGACATTAGCAAGTATCATAGCAGCTCCTACAGTAATATCTTTTCCATAACCACCATCACCAATGATTTTGTGATGTATTGTTCCAGGTATTGTACCTGAAAGATCTTTCATAGTCACATTGAGATCACCAATGTCATTTGGTGAACAAGACTTGACTATTGCAACAACTTCATCAAGTTTTCCCTTTTTCAGAAAGTTTTTGATGTCCCCCAAACACCCAGTTACAGTGCCACCAGTAGCAGTAACATAGTTAGTGGCGCTAACCCACGCACCACTCTTAAAATCATCATCCTCACCCACATCCTCAACAACTTTCTGCATATATTCTTGTGTCGACATTAAAGCCCCATCCGAATCAAGAATAAAAACCTTTTCTTTAAGCATCTTGGCCTGCTGAACAATACCCGCAGGACCGGGTATTATCCTAACTGGATTTAGGGTTAAGGGAGATGGTTCAACACGTGTGCTACTAGAGGAACGCAGAACGGGTGTTAAATGGAGATCGAAATCATCTATATCAAGACCGAATTCTCATGGATCATTTTCGTTATTGAAATTGGAAGCCATCTGAGAGAGTTGGATAAGAAGTTGTGTGAGAAAATGAAGAGATTGTGAGGGGTATTTATAACAGAAAATTTTGAAAATTTGAAAGAGTTGGAAAAAAGTAGCCGTTTGAATAGTAGTCGTTGGAATAAAAATACTTTATTTAAACCATTACATTTAAAACAACAATACTTTATTTAAAGCATTACATTTAAAACAACAAAATTAAAATAGTTCCTAGATTATTAATCTGACTCGTAATCTGAATCAAATTTCCTCCCAAATTCCAACATGAATTCCTCATTTCAGCTTGTTTTTGCCTAATTTTCTCCTCTCGTTCTTTTTCATCACTTGCTTGTTCTTCTAATGTTTCTTTTAAAGCTTATTCATCTAGATGTAGCTGATGTAGCTCTTTCTCAGTAATATATACATCACACAACTCATGGGTCTGTGATGACGAACTACCTATATGGGTTTGTGAGTGGTAGTTGTATTTTTCCACTAGCCAAGCAAATGTAGCATTCATTTGTTTTTCTATTTTTGCCGCATTTTCATACATAGAATGATTCAGGTCGTAGTCTTTATCAGATCCTTCTTTTAAGAAAGCGTCGATCAAAGCATTACTCTCTTGTGGAATGTCATTACATTTTTTGTATTTTTTTTAAAGATCGTCTTTGGTCGTGCATGCATTGTAAAATTGTAAGGCTAAATCCAAAATCGCTTTCTGACGAACCATATATTTGTCAATTAGTTTTTGAACAAAAGCTTCAACTTCATCGTCGGTATGTGGAAGCGAACAAGCCATTTAAAAAAGTTGACATGAGAAAATGAGGAGATGGTGAGGGGTATTTATAACAGAAAATTTTATAAATTTGAGAGAGTTGGTTAAAAAGTATTGTAATGTGTAATATAAATATTTTAGTTTGTTTAAGGGGGTGTTATGAAAAAATAAAAGTAAAAGTGGTGTTAATGTGGTGTTATGATTAGAGGGGGGTTTTTGGGTGTTGGTGTTATGGTGTTAAAGCCGACGTGACAGTCAAGAAATGATGTTATAGTGTTATGACACCTGAAGCTCTTAGGGGTTTGTTTGTCAAAAAGTACAAAAGTAAGTTGGTTATTTATTTCCGATCAATCTCAATTTTATTTTATTTTATAAAAAAGTTGCTAACATATTTTTTTTCCAATTTGGTTTTTTTTTAATATTTAACGAAATTTTACATTTCAAGTCTACCGTCGCCAGTCGCCACCATTAACTTTGCCCACCAACACCAATACGGCAATACCAATTACCGCCTCCACTATAAACCTAACCAATACGGCAATACCAATTGCGTATGGTGGTGATGACGGCGGTGTGTTAGGTTAGCACTCAAAAACCATCTTCATCACTAAAATAACATAATCAATATCCTTCTTTAAACTTCCATAAATTTTATGAGAGTTGAATACACTATAAAAAATCCATTTTATCACACTTTTTTACACACTTTTAAATAGTGTGGAAAATATTTTGAGTTTATTAACACATGTAAATGTGTAAAAAATGGCTACATAAATAAGTATAAACAAATTTTACAAAATTAAAAGGTTTTCACACTTATATTTGTTGCAAATAAACGTCCACTCTTTTAAAAGAGCTAGGTGACCTAACTATCAACATGTCATTAGAACACCACCTTACTACCCTCCCAATAACACATCAATAACTAAATCTAATAACATGTTATTCGTCAATAATTTTTCATTTTTTTCACACATTATAAACTAAAATTGAAATACAATATATTAAAAATACAAAACGAAGTACAAATACGATACGATACGAAACGAAATAAATATGCTACAAATATTAAAACCTGCGATACAACAAATAATAAAAACTAGGATGAGCCAAAATATTTTGCTCGGATCTCGTCTTTGACTCGTTCGATGTTAGCCGCATCTTCCGGTCCCATCCCCTCGGTATTAAAATTAAGAAACTTCAATTCCTCGAAAAAAATTTGTGTATCGAGAAAATCCAATTTTTTCACGTTCAATCCGTAACTCTTCTTGGACCATTTCCTTGAAAGCATCTCCTCTCGTCGAAGATGATCTCGCAGATCGGGACGAGTCAGATTTTTGACTCTTGTTAGGTCTTGGCTTGCCGGGAGGACGCGGTATTGTGTCGTCTCGAAATAGCTCGTTCGGCTCTTCAATATCCTCGGCGGTACTAACACGTCTTCCAAGAACAACGGCTTTGACACCACGCCATTTGTGGTGATTTTTCAACACATCCCACGCTTCAT